>UCOK01019603.1:22564-78678 GCA_900474325.1 Synergus umbraculus | reverse complement strand
GAGAAATTCTCCCATTGGTCCAAACTTTACGCGCGCGATTTAAACTTGAATTAATTTCTAACTTTTGAAATAAACTAAAATTATAAGTATAAAATGCATTAACCTGCAATTATGCAAATTAAAACAAATTAATGCATTTTATACTTATAATTTTAGTTTATTTCAAAAGTTAGAAATTAATTCAAGTTTGAATCGCGCGCGTAAAGTTTGGACCAATGGGAGAATTTCTCCAGCGGTAAGCCAAAATGATGCGCGCGCAGGGTGCCCCGTTTGAGAGCACTGGGTACAATATATAAATAGCAGATTATAGTATCAAGATGTTAAACCTAGGAAAGACATTATAGACCTGACAATTTTCGCCGTGAAGGTCATCTGGTGGCGATAGGTTTGAGGGAGATAGAAGTATATAATCTCTATCTCACGCTTATGATCACTAGATGTCCTATGCAACGAAAATTGTCACGTTGTGTCATAATGTAGCACTTAGGTTTAAGGTCTACAATAATAAACCTGTATTTCCTTAACGAACTAACTCTAAACTGAGAATTCTCATCATTTCAGAAATAGAAAAGTTCCTGCTGAAGCTTTACGAACGATCTTCATGTTAGTGATAAGCTTTGAGTACTGCCAACATGTCTACTCGAACATCATTCAACTTAGGAATATTTGTGCTATTGCTAGCGTTCCAGGAGAATATTGTGATAATAGGGATACTGGTACACCTCTAATTTTGAATAACAAATTGCTTGGTATTTTCGTTTATCGTGCGCGTAATAACAACGCAAATCCTAATGTTTTTATGAATTTATTGGACCATGGCATCAGACGCTGGATCCATGAACACGTGCCATCTTTGCGTTTATTTTAGATTTGTTGATTACATTACTCTGTTTTCATACCGACATTAGTCGACGAAAAATAGAAAAAGACTATAAGGAGTTCAAACTGAATTTCATGAAATTCTACTACCAGTTATTCTAACTCCTATCCCAAGAATATATGTATAATAACGGATTCTATAGCATTAAAAGATTTTACATTATGCAGGACGAAGCCACCCATCACAGAACTTTGACGACGTTGTTCCTCTTAAGGAAGTTTACGTCACTTATTTTCTGTGTACGTTTCCTCATATAAAATAAAGATTAAAAAAGTAGCTTATTTATCTAATAGTGACGTAGCAATACTTTTCACTACCGCCAATAAAATTTTATATCTTTATAGTCTAAAATAAACCTTAAACATACTAATGTTACAATATTCTTTTAAATCTCTCCAACATTTATTCTATATAAACCGTTCCGGAAACGAAGCTGAATATTGCTAGCAGTATATTCTGACTAACAAGGAATCTATCTACATTCCTTTTGTTAAAAATGGAAAAAGCAGCTTGCTTTATCTTAATTCTCTGTGGAATTATCTCACAAGGAATTTGCCAACTAAGCGAAGAGAATAATGGTGAGTAAACATTTTTTACAAAACAAAATGTATCTAATAATTAAAAAATGAATATAGAATCAATTTAGATTATTATAATTGATACAGAAAAGTCATCAGATCTTCAGATTCGTCAGAAACGTGTAGCGGGAGGTCATCCACATGGTATCAACGATAGTCCTTATCTCGTTAATATTATTCTAAACGGAAACGACCATTGTCCAGGAACTTTACTAACAAATGATGTTGTTATAAGCTCTGCTGAGTGTTTTGTACACCAAAATCCAAGACTTATGCAGATTGTAACTCGTTCACGTATAAGTACGCAGAAAAAATTATACTTCCCTTAAAGTTACTTTCTTTATCATTTACATATTCATAACAACAATTTTTTTATTGTCTACAGCTGGTTCAAATATACACCCGATAGTGAAAGTGATTTTCTTAGACCCAAATTATAATGGGCTACACCAAACAGTCAAGAACCTTGTCTTAGTTAGATTTGCTCCCCCTATCAATTTTCACACTTCACCTAATCAACCAATACCTATCTATAGTGGATTTTTGGCAAGAGAACATTTGCTGCTGCATGTTATTACTTTTGGAAGACCAATGCATGCAGGGTAAGATATACCTCGTAAATTAGTGGTAAACTTTCTAGTTAAGTGGTAAACTAACTCTAAATGGAGAATTTTTATTATTTTCAGTGGTAGAAGAATTCCTTCTGTTCATTTACGAAGTCTGTCTGTGAACGCGATAAGCATTGATTACTGCCGTCAAGTCTTCAACAATACCGTTGGAGCTGGGAATCTTTGTACTGTTGGCCAGCTCGGAGGGGAACATTGTGAAAATAGAGACACTGGTGCAGCTCTAGTTATTGGTAATTACCTGCTCGGTATTTTCGTTTATCATGGAGAACGCGCATCAAATCCTGATGTCTTTATGAATTTGCTGGACCATGACATCAGACGCTGGATCCACGAGCACGTTCCAATTTTGCGTTTATTCTAGTTTTAATTCCTCCAAGATTTCACATCAAAATTAATAACGGAAAAATAATCACATTTTGTAGAATAAGTATTGGAATACGCAAAAATTATATGTTGCAGAGCTTGTAATTTTCATACGTACCACCCAGTATAAGAAAGACAATTAAATGTACATTTGAAATCACTTAATGTAGCTGACCAAACCATGTCTACTTGCTGTTTCCTGGATATTAATTAATTATAGTATATATATGTATATAAAGTTTGCCGAATGGCTTCGTGCCAGTCAGTATCGTTTGTTACACTGAGATAGGTATCAATTACTTGAATGCTTACGATTGATTGTACATTGGCACCAGAATGAAACAAGAGCAACTTGTAGACACGAACAGACGCCAGAGTTCATAAGATCGATGATTCTTAGAAACTCTCTCATGTTGTTCAACTCAAGACGGAATGTCTGTGAAACCAATCATATCTGCAGCCTCCATTACGGACTAAAAAATCACTCAGTAACAAAATTAATTTCCTACTTTCAATTCCCTCAACGATGCATCCCAGGGTCGATTATGTCACTTTCAAATTTAATATTGCTCGCCAAAAATGAAAGTTCGAATATTGACTTTGAAGATTCCATGCAAGGTTCTTAAGATATAGTATATCGATCATTAAGTCCACGTAAGAATTTTTTGCAAACTAATAGCTCAGCAGCTGATGACAATCAATAATCAGAGTGTTCGGGACTGATAGTGTATTGACACCAAAGGGGATGGAAGTCAGGAAAAGGAAGACGGATGTAGTGAGCTGGTAAGATCGATGATTCTTATAAACGTTCCCATGCTGTCTAAATAGAATCCGAACGGGTGAAAAGCCAGCCGGCCCCTGCGTCCGCGGTGAGATGTGATGAAACCACCTCAGGTATTAATCTCGAGTGGATTAAACGTGAATACTCGTCCAGACACTATGAACTGTTAACTTTGATATCTCCTTTCCTGTGAAGCTCATTCTTCCCCTCCTCGCCCTTACCTTACGTCTCTCCTCATTCTCTGCTTTGTTTTAACCTCTTGAAACTTCTCTTTCTATTTCCACTCTCCAGGATTGTATCTTGTGGAAGATAGCCTAAGGGTTCCATCCGAAGTGCGTTTGCATACATTAATATGTTACTAATGTTGTTATGATTATTGTCGCTCTTACTGCCTCCCTCCCATCTACTACAACACGCGTGGATAAAAGAGTGATCACCAGTCTCAGCCAGTAATTATATACGATGAACATGGATGATTATTATGATTGTTTTGAGTCTACAAGTTGTTTCAAATTGTAAGGAAGGTTAGGACTAGCCATCCACTACTTATTTTCCACTGGTCACTTTGCTATTTTCATTCTTCAACTATATTTAGCTACTTTTTTAACGTCGCTCCGTCTTCTTCTCCTGCTTATCACGTTTGCAGAATCTTACAATCTAAGCTACTTTTTCCAGTCCTGGAACCACTATTCCCATAAAAAAACGGACTTGCACAAGGTTATAACCAACAATCGATCAGTTCTTCTTATGCTTAATGCGCGTGCGCAAACCTTAGTATTATACGTGAATAGCAGTCCTTGTATATATCAACCATGATCCGAATCGATCAGTTGATCTCACAATGAGTAGCACGCATGCGCAGGAGCGCAAAGTGAGAAGCAGCTGATCGAATCGTGAATTAATGAGAATATTATAAAATCTTTGTTGTAAGTTTAAGTGGTCATATAGGCACTTAAAAAAAGGTTGTTATTATAGTTATTGTTATAAAACTTGTTGGGCTTAATGAAAACACTCATAAATTAAACAAAAAATATTTTAATTCAATTTATTCACTTTTTTAATATAAGAACGATACGTAAACGTGACTCTTCAAAAAGTAGGTAACGGGTACGCTGTTGAAGAAATATCGAACACGGACTATCTGAAACAACTCTTTTTTATTGAAAATTAGAATTTATAAAATATTTTTGGCCTTTCGTGAAAAATTAAAAAATGTGGTTTAAATCCCTTAGTTTGTGCCGCTCTTCAACTAACTTCATCCATATTGCGAAATGGGACCACAGGATTGCTGAAATACTGAGTCTCTTGAAGTTACGAAGAAGCTCTTGAAGTACACACATTGACGGAATGTAGTCACAGTTTTTTTTTTTTTTTACTGAAGAACCACTACTCGTCAACGTCCAGTGTTGTGAAATAACATATGTAATGTATTCCTCCAGTGCAACACAGTCAGTCTTAATCTAAATAATTCCGAGTACGAGGAACTTGTAACGAGCTCGAATCGAGATAAAATGTATCAGCTGTAGAAGAGGAATAATCAATTGTACTGCTGATATCTTGGCTTCAAACTCTGATGAATAATAATATCGAGATAAATCGTATTTGATACTCCACGCAGTGAAAAGGTTTTAAAAGGCACCATTCAGAAATATGCAAATGTGCAAGAAACATTTCCAATTTTATAATTGGACTCAGTGCGATTGAAATGAAAGTAATTTGTTTGAAAAACATTCTTTTCTCAGTGCATTTTCACCGTGGCGCGATCTAGTGTCAGGTGAAATTGCTAGGTGCCCGAGTCAGTTAACTACAGTGATAAACAAGATGTATTCAAATCAGTGAATGTCTTGACAGGAAGGTCAGGCTCAGTTAACGCTGATGTTGATGTGACCACACCTCCAACCCAAATACATATTATCTCCCGAGTCTCATTATGCGGATAATCTCATTCATCGACTTGGCCTAATATTACTCGTTTTGACACTATAGTTCGCTAAAGTACTTTTTATCGTTGCTATAAATTAAACTTGTCAGAAAAATAACAAATGATGCGAAATAGCGCTGGAGATTATTCGGAATTAATTCTCAACTTTCGGCTTCTGTATATCACTCTCGATTTTTTCCTTTCACTTTTAAAGATTGCTCCTGGAAATATCAAACGAGAAGACATAAGGTATAAAAGTTTAAGCCGCAGGATAAGAAAAATCGTTTCTTAAAGATAATCTTCTACATTCTTGTAAGATATTAAAAATTTTTTCGAATTGCTGAACAGGAAAGTGTAAAGCAGTTTTAATGTCCACTATCCAATGTCTTGATTCTGCTCTCTGGCCGTCTGACTTTAGGAGCCTTCTTCCCAATTTGTCGTCGTTTATGACCCGTATCTGACCACTTTATGTGTATATCACTGTTTCGTGACCTGTGACTATCGCCATTAGTTCCCTAGCAGTTAAAACCAAGTGTACATAACCAGGTACATGAGTAAACGTGCGTGCGCGCGTTTTATACATAGGTATCCCACAGTCACGCGGTGTAGGGCAATTAAATCCATGGAATGTGCTCAACTGCACGCACCATATGGCCTATCAATGGCGATGTACTTCTTCTTGAATTGCCGACCATTATTATTGCTATGAACAAGAAGTAGTCTGTAGGCGTAATGCTACCGGAATGAGTTGTGCCGCATTTACTGAGAAACTCTCAGGAAACTTGCAAAAAAAAAGGATACCACTCCCAATCAGCTATTGATATATTTATCAAATATTTTTATCGAGTATAGCTTCTCATAAATCAAGTTTGTTGTTTCAATGACTTGCTCTTCGAACAAATCAATTTGTAAATGTTAATGATAATTATAAACTTTTTTTCAAGGAGCTTGAAAAACGAGTTATAGAATGAAATTATCTATCTCGTTATTTAAATAATAAGTAATCAGCTATTTGTTTAGCCTAACATTCCTATTTACTAGCTTAATGTGTGTTCTACATAAAATCTATAGGTATGCAATGCGACACCTTTCAGAATGCGAGGCGACACCTCTCGGTGTCGATGCGTGTTGCGCTCCGCACGTTGGTACACCTTGCGGTAGTCAAAGGCTCTCGCAATAATTAGAACCTATTTTATGGTAATTAAAGAACGTTCGTGGCTCTCCGTTTTACTGCACAAGCACTTACAACGGCAGCGAAAGATATTTTCCGGTTTAATGAGAACCCGAGCATTGTCCGCATCTTTTTCCCCGCTTTTTTCGCAACTCGTATAACGCTCGGAGGAAATACAGTGTGTAGTCCATATGCATCGATGTACGATCGCGGTGGTCTCTATGTGCGACCCTCGATAATATTTGCATACGGCAATATAAGGCGGATTAAAATTTACTGTCACCAGGTGTCGATACACGCTACTGTGTTATATACAGTGTTATGTGAAAACTGTGGGCAGGTCTGGTGCTTTTATTTATCATTCCATTTCAATTTAAATATCATCGTAACTCTCGCAAAAAAATTACTTAGCGGCCATAAAAGGACCTCTTCAATCATCCACTTTTTTGTTGCTTTCTGAACGTCTTGTGCCCACTTGACATTTTTATCACATCTCTCGAGTGACCTCGACTTCTACATCCAGCGCTCAAAACCAACACAGTACTCTTATTGACTTTAGTGTTTATTTTTCAGTGAACTCAACTGTAATAAATTATAATTTTTCAGTTAGTGTAACGAGAAATAGAAAACATTTAACTTCCTGCGCCCTTCAGCCCCTCCTCATACTAGTCCCTACTTTAGATCACCCTCTCCCTTTATACTGAACACATCACACATTTACCTCCCCGCGTCTCTCAGCCCCTCATTTATATCCACTATTCTAATTTATTCTTCTCGTGTCCCCCTTCTCTTCGACCCCTAAAACCCTGTAGACCCTCGTTTATACTCCCTATACACATCCAAAATTCCCCTTGCGGTGCTCCTCAACAAATACCCCCCACGCTTACACTTATCCCTTCACCCTCTACGCTGATAATATCTCTACGCTCCCAATGGTTACATCCACTATAATCTCCCCCTCCCCTCCTCCTCCTGCTCCTCCTTGTAATCATCATCCTCCTCCTCATAATAAAAATCCTCTCCCTCCTCATACTCCTCCTCCTAATAATTATTCTCCTTCTCTATTTCCTCTTCTTCTTCATCCTCTTCTATTTCGTCATATTTACTCGTCATTCTCTTACTGTACCTTCATCCCTACCTCCTCCTCCTCCTCTTCATAATAATAACCCCTCTCCTCAACGCCAACCTCCTTATAATCCTCCTCCTCCTCATAATCCCCCTCTTCTTCCTCTTTTTCTTCATCCTATTCTATTTCGTTGTCTTCCTCTGTCTTCATCCTCCCTCTCCTCCACCCTCCTCCTCCACCCCTCATCTACATCTTCATAATAATCATCCCCTCCTTATATGCATCCTCTTCATAATAATAATAATCCTCCCCCTCCTCATAATCCTCCTCCTCCTCTTCTTCTTCCTATTCTAATTCGTCATATTTACTTTTCATTGTCTTCCCGTACCTTCATCCTCCCCCTCCTGATACACCCCCCCCTCATCCTCATCCACACCTCCCTTCATCATCATCTTCATAATAATCATCCCCTGCTCATAATCACCATTCTCCTCATAATAATAATCCTCCTCCCCCTAATAATCCTCCCCCTCTTTCTCCTACTCCTCCTCCTCCTCCTCCACGTCTTCCTCTTCTTCTTCTTCCTCTTCTATTTCATCATCTTTACTTACCATCCTCTTCTTGAGCCTTCATCCGCCTCCTCCTTCTCCTCCTCCCCTCATCATCGTCTTCATAATAATCATCCCCTTCTTATAATCATCCTTCTCCTTATAATAATAATAATCCTCCCTTCCTGTAATAATCCCCACCTATAATCTCTTCCTCCTCCTCTTCCTCCGCCACCCTCCACTCTGACCATACCTTTTAATCCCAAACTTCTACTTCCCATACTAATTTACCCTTCCGATATGTCCCTCCTCTCGCCCCTCAACACAACATACATCTCACGTTCCCATCCCCGCGGCCCTCAGCCTTTGCCGCCCCCTCCCATTATATTCTACATACCCCATATGCTTCTCCCCATGCCCCTCACACACATCTTCCTTTTCCAATCTACTATCTGCCTCTCAATTAACCTCCTCACGCCCCTACCCCGCTCAGCCCTAGTAAACAACAACTATCCCCTTTAATATGCGCCCTCCTCTTCTCCCCCCCCTTCTTTCTACCCGTCAGATTAAAATCAGATTTCTAGATTCCCAATGTTTCGGAAGATTTATTGAAAGAATTATAAAATTATAGATTGGTAGTACAGATAATTTTTTTTGTTACCATTAATATTAAAAAGTTTGAGCACGTGAGGTCAGTACAATAACCCTGACGTGTAGCCATTATCAAGATTGAATTACAAGCTCAAAAATAATCTCTTCACCCGGAACCATAAAACAGTGTGTCAGTTAATTTGCAAAAAATAGGCGTTCTACTATACTCGTCACAATTTCTACATAATGGGATGGTTATTGCTCGGCAGACTTTTCTCTCTTTTTAAGGTTACATTCAAGCCTGGGATAAAACCAATGAAAGAAAGGAAGTCTTTTAGTGCTCTCCGAAGCACTCGTTTGCCCTTCGCCTAATGAACCTTTTACATTATGAAGCGTGTCCGCACCTGGCCTATTCGATTTGACGGGTGATCAGCGTGAAGTGAAATATTCTCGTGAGAAAACAGTTCGGATTCGCACGTGAATCTTTCCTCTTTGGCTCATTGGCCATTATCGTAATTAAATTTTTTGCCGACGTGCGTGAACGGTTCGAAATAAATTAAGTGCAAATTACATTTTATTCGTTTTAGCTAAACAATTTCGGCGAATCGAGAAGGATCGAGCTTCTGAAAAAAATTGTTTTGTGTACACTTGACAGTGGGTACAACTTTATTCCAAAGCGACGGATATCTTTAATAAAAGAAATTAATTTGCTTACGATTATGTTCACTGAAGCAAATAAGCCGATTTATGTAATATAATTGTTATCGAGAAGATTAATGATTATTCATGAGCGACAAGCTGTTCACGAAATAAGTTATACTGTTATTGAAGCGGCTAATGCTATTTGAACAGCGTAGATTCTAAAGAAGAAAATTAACAGGCTAACAAAGCATTATTATCAATTCTCAGAAACTTATTCAAGGAGTGTCTCTAGACAATCTCAGTCGAGTGTTTTCTTCAGAAAAGAATTCTAGGACGATGACATAGTGAAGAGGTCAATGAATTCGTGGAGCGTTGAACACGTTTATATATCATTGCAAAGATACTTTTAGTCATTTCCGGTTTGAAAAAATGTTTCCGAATAATCAATCTAAATATGAACGCGTCAAACGAGTCTTTCGTATTCGTTTATAATAACACAACGCATATAATCTGATAAAAGAGGAATAAGATGAAAAGGGATGAAAGGGAATAGAAAATAATAGAATAGAATAGAAAAGATGTTTGAACCCTCGTCAAAACATTGAATTTCTCTTTAATGGCCTTGAATTTTACATTACTCTTTTCTTCTCAATGACTTCTCTATTCTGCACTCTGCAGCTTCGCGAAATTGTAAACTCGATTGTGATATAATTGAGGGACGACCTCCCACTAATGAGCACGTGCCATTATCCCTATTATCCCAGGAAAAAGCATCAGGGACGCGTCAAATCAAACGCGTTCAAAATGGTCTCGTGAGCCTGTTCAAAGGGGCTGTCCGTCTTCCTGTCATCTGCGGCGGATGAATGGACCCTCAGGACTGAGCGAGTGCAAATCCGCGCTTTCCTCACTATGCGCTTGTATCACTATTTGCACTCGCGTCAATTTGTTTGAAGGCAGCGCTCACATTATTCAATATTCACCACAGAGACTTCCAAAGATGACTAGTGGTTCGTTGAGTCTGCCTGAAACATTTGTTTTCCCTTTGATACTTCGCTAACAGTTCCCAGACTAGACGAGACTTAAAAAGCGAGAAATAAGCAGCCGCCAAAAGGAACAAGAGCCAGAAACACGAGGGCTAGAGGTTGAATGAATTTTAATGAAAGGTCGAATCAGTTTCCAAGTGCTTTTGTCGATGAGAGTGTCGAGTCACACCCGACAGCGAAAACTGAAACTAGCTTCTGATTAATATTCAAAAACGGCAAAGAAAAAAATCAATCGAATCAATTCAATCTTCTCCTCCTGCGAACAAAAAATAGTATGGAAGAGAAGTTTCTGATCATATATGGGAACAGAGATAAAATGCATTTTGTCTGTTCACCGAATGAATGGCGCTATTGTTTAACATCATCACAATAAAAAAAGATGAAGGTGGTATTTTAATCTGCGTGTTTAAAAGAGAGGGAAACCCATTGCGACACACGAGAGTGCGATTACAAGAAAAATAAGTTGCTGAAGTGTCGAGGATGCGGCGTAGGATGTTTTTCGAGTGGCCGATTAAAACGTAGCCCAAGGCGATGCGCGCGATATAACGTGCAATAATTAAATATTACGCCCGCTTAATTGTAATTGCAGCTCGCAAGTACGGTGGCTGGCTCGATCGCGATAATCTATACGATCACCTGGAGGGCCTCCCTTAATTTAGCTCGACATGATCGTTGAAACTGGATTGAGAAGCGATTATGGGAGTGGTAACCATCGGAAAGAATTAGCAAAAAACCGGAAGGAAATTAATGACAATCTCGGATATTACACGATACGAATGATGCGATTAAAATAATGCGATGATTTACACCGGAGTCTCAGAGGTATTCCGCTCGACAAGTAATTGCTAAATTTTATCGCCTTCACTGCGCAATTATAATATTTATGCGCAATAAGGATCCTGCGACAAATGTCCCTTGATTGAAGATTTCAGGAGTGAATATTTTATTACTGAAGTGAATAGTACTGAAAGTTCTTTTTGCCTCCTAAAGGCGCATCAATATTTCTCAAATAATTCCCATTTGATTGAATTTCATATTATCGAATCAACATTTGCTCTAATTTTTATGCACCCGAATTTATTCGACCGAATCTTCGTTTCTCCAAATTCACATAAAGCCTAATTTCTGCTTGTCTGAATTGCTATTTAACCTAATATCCGTTTTTCTTAATAACTAATCACTAATATCCGTTTTTTTCAACTAATCACTTAACCTAAGTTTTTGTTTGATTGAATGAACATTCTGTCTAACTTCTTTTCGCTCGAAGGGTAATTTTTCCTAATTCCCATCATTTACCGGAAGCCAGGGTTGTGAAGTGACCCGTCACTCGAAGTTTTTATGTATTGTAGTGTATGATTTTCTACTTACGTAAATTACGTGTTTTACGTAGAAACTCTCCCCACCACACTCCTTATGAATTTGATGTTTTCGACGTAAAATACCTAGTAAATTACTGTAAAAAAACATGTAATTTACCTGAGGTATTTTATTTACCCAACCGTGCTCGAAACTCAATTTCAATATGGGTTTCCAATCAGGTTAAGTGATAAGTTGATGAAATTGATGTTAGGACAAATGTAAATTGTAAAGTAGGGAAAACGGATATTAGAGTAGCAATAGGTCAAATGAAAATTCAGGTATATACAAATTAGGGTTTATGTGAATTCGGAGAAACGAAGATAACAAAAATTAGAGCAAATGTTGATTCGATAATATGAAATTCGGTCAATTGGGAATTATGACAAAATTGACAAATGGAATTTGGTAAATATTCATGCGCCTCCTTCTTCAATCTTTGTGAAAGGGAATCTGAATTTTTCTTACTTATGGATTTATTTATACACTAAAATCTTAAAAAACCGTGTAATTAACGTCTTTCGAGAGGAATGCTATACGAGATGGTTGATTGTAATGAGCAATAATAACAGTTATTATGATAATTACAGCGAAGGGCAGAGTAGACCTTCATGTATCGATACTCCGCGTCGACTTTGGCTTCGATAATGGTTTCTTTGAAAAAAGACCTAAGTGATGTCCGGTGGTAAGATTGATTGACAATGGAAGATGCCTGTTCAGCGAACCGCATCATGGCGGCCTTAGTGATCTCTTAATTCAAATACTCGACACCTGGCGAAAAAGCTTTGCCGCACGACCCTTCAATTAATTTGAAAACTACGCTCCTTCAGATGAGACTTCTTACCATTAGGAGCTACCAAGTCTCAAGTCATTTCGAGTTCAAGGACGACTTTCTGTGTCACGTTTCAGACATTAAGTCGCTATGAAAAGTGAGCTTGTTTCGAAACTCATTTTTCACTACTGAGATTCAGCCTGGAGCAGAAATATACATTCAATACGAGCTCATTGTAAAGATATTTTTTTAATTAATGATGAAATTTGGTGGCCTACAAAGAACGCCAATTCAGCAGAAAAAATAACATTATAAAAAAGTACATTAAAACAAATAAAGGTGTTAACTTATACTTAAGTGTTTGGGAGGTAAATAAATTTAAAACGTGTATTAAATTGTATTTTTAGTTTATTTAAAGTAGATCACGCCGACTCTGGTGTCCCAGAGTTGCCCTAAGTTCTAAGCTAATCTCGTACAGGTGGCCTAGAATTATTTTGCAATTTAATTATGGTTACATTCGGACTAGCTTCGTAAGTTGACGGTAGAAAGACACCTCGATTTAATATTACGGGATGACTGCCTCTCTGCTCTACATATACAGTACCCGCAGCAACATTATACTCCATATAAATGCTTCCAGTTCCGGTTGACACATAAACATTGCCATTCGGCAACACAAATCGATGACCACGTGGTTGATTTCCGACCTCCCAATTAGGATGTGGTATCTTTATAAGATATGGAAAACCACCTCCTGCTCCTCCTCCTCCTCCTACTCCACCTGCACCACTAGAACTCTGTGAACTAACTTCTGCAAGAGGAAGAGAAAATACCTTTACCATTTATTTTTACCGTTTCCTTTTACTATAATTTCCCTTTGCCATTATTTCCCTTTAAACTCCTCTCCCTATCCCAATTCTATTTACCATTCCCTTTTACATTTCCCCTTGCCATTTCCATTTAACATGAAATCCCTTTACCATTTCCTTTACTACACTTTACTACACTACTACTTTACTACACTTACCAATGGAATTAAAGAAAACCACGAACGTAAAGAGCAGAATCCCAAAAACGATCTTCATTTTTCCAAATGCTGATTTTTGAACAGTTTTGCAAGCAGTGACTGACAAATGCTAATAATAAAGTCACCACTTTATATACGGTACTAAACACACTCTTTATATCTTTCTTTGTCGACAATTACTAAGTTTACTTAATCATCAAACTTATGTAAAATAACGTGGTAGGTCAATTTATTTGCCACGAGTTAAATATTTATAATTAGATATACCATTCAAGAAAGCTTTATAATTATGAATTATTGCAATATTTGCAATCGTTTTATCGCAATAACAAAGTAATAAAGTTTCTACCAGACAAGAAATGTTAATTTTAAACTAAAGATGTTGTCTTAATTGTTTGCATAGATAAAAAATTAATATCATATGATTTTATGCTTATGTCCCTAAACCTGGAATTACATCATCCAATTTAATTAATTTTTTTTTAACCAGCCAGTTTCAATTCCCATACATTTTCTACTTTTAAACTATTAATCGAATTAAATTATGCTTTGCTAATTATTTATTAGTTATAATAGATTCAGAAAGTTATAGTACAAAAAGCGCATCGTCATGGAAGTCACATGACCGAGGGGGTCAATAAGGGCGTATCGTCATAGAGGTCTTATGACCTCATGTCGATAGATTCTTTGACAAAGCAGCGGCGAGATCTTTTTATAACATTGAGAGATAAGCAACGGGGGCCTCAAAAATAATAAGCAAAGTGGGCGTCAAGAATAACAAGCAAAGGGAGTGTCAAAAATTAAAAATAGCAAGCAAAGGGATTGAAAAATATCCTAAATGATTGCTTTTTCATCATTTCCGCAGTGCTTTTAGTGTGAGAAAATAGAAACAGAGTCGAATCTCTAGTTCGAGGGCCTTAGATCGTGATGGTCGAGAACTTGGTATACACGATATTGTGTCCAATGAGGTGTGAACGGTGGGTGAATGAACCTCCACCAGTCGGTAATGCAGTGCACGGTGCGCGAGTCTGGACCACCTATTGAGCCTCCGGCCTAAAAGAGTCAAGTACCGGCGCGGCCGGCGCGCTAAACGTGATGGCGAACGTGGTGAACCTCCGCAACGTAGGAAGGAAGCCTAGATGGTTTCAAATGCCGTATTGCCGTGCCGCTATTTGCACATAAGATTATAAGACTATCAGAGTATAACAGTATCAGAATATAAAACTATAAGACCACACTACCTCGAACAGTCTACTACCTACCTACTGTCACTCGATGTTGCAAATCGATATGAATACAACGGTATGCTGATTCCTAATCTTGAATTAGACACGTGTGCTTAGATAAGAAGTCTGATAAGTTCAAAATCTATGCAAAGGGAGATTATTTGTTACATTTTACGACATCTGTATCAGTTACAAGAGTTTCTGCTGCATTTACAACTCTCTTGTATGAGTTATAATTATCAGGTCTCGTATAAGCAAGAGCAAATAGCGCCCAAGGCTTCGGGATCTTCTGAGACTCACAGACCTTGATTTCAAGCTACCAATTAGATCAGTGGGATAACATTTAGAGGTTCCTCCCAAGCGGGAAAAAATCAGTTTTTGTAACAGTTATAAACTTTGAAAAATTGGTAAAGTATGTCTGAAACTTGAATCATCTCCTGCATTGAAATTGGAAAGTGTTGGAATGACGCTTTGTAAATTCCACTCAAGGAAAGAAGCGATTTAAGTCCGTGTGTACAAATGCGGCTTAATTGCATGATAAGATATTACAATAGTAAGATTAACGTGCGTAATGCGTAAGGTACGTTTCATTAAATGAATCGTGCAGGGATAATCATGTAGATTGTGTACGCCTGAAGATGTTCAGTGCGAAAGATAAGGTTCCTTTATCCCTCGCCTTGGAACTTAAAAGAACGTTCTAATGAATCATTATCTGGAATTGGTTCGCCATATCCGTGAGTAACCTTCCGCTATCGGCAGAGAGTTATCGGCTAACAAGTTGTACCCTATAGAAACATAGTAATCCCCATTCTCTTGCCAAGATAAGAACACGGAGTAGCGTTTTGCTCGGCATAGCGGCATTAAAGTCACGGCATTATCCGACTATCTCACCCCCGAATAGCGGCGAGTCAGAAACGCTCGCGGATACAATCACATTGACGGAAGAACAATAGTCTTAAGGAGGCTATTCCCCTTAACGGTTTATACTTCCTACTTCATTTTTTACTTGCATTTTCAACAGAAATTACTATCTTCTGCGAAAGTGCAACTGTAATAAGGCTGAATTGATCTGTTAAGTTTGTCATAAATTTAAGACTCCTAAAGTTGGTTTAATGAAAGAGGGAAGGACATTTTTCTGTGTCTTGTGTCTTCATATCTCATATCTTAATTCGTTCTTTATGTCCGCGTGATCTCAGTCTTGTGGCATTTCGAAACGCAATACTTTAGATTGAAGCAGCATCATTTTCATAACCGTGTTCGGAAGATCGTTACAGAATGAGATAGAGTGCATCTGGAATGCGTTTCACGTAGGTGGGCGAAGCTGCACGTTCTCCTGGATGTCCTTCGGCGTGCGACACGGGGATGAGGCTGGTTGACGGAAAACATATTGTCGCCAGAGCAAGCTCCCTCGGGGGCCAGTCGGTCAGGTAGCTTTATACCTGCACGGATCATGTTTAGCATGCGCATACTATGCGAGGCCGCGATAGCAGCTCCTGATTATCAAGACGCCAGGGAGTCCGATGTAATTAATAGTTTATGGTTCCGGAGAGGAATTATCATTCATAACGCGCCGCACGTGACGGGAATATTCGTGCTTGCGAAACTCGATAACACGTACTTGCCACGGTAATCCATTTCCCCCTTGCCGACAGGACACGATGTGTAGGATGCTTTAAGTTGCCGCTTAGAAGATTTTCCTCGTCCAGATTTCAATCTCTGCAGCATCTCGCAATCATTTTTTGTCATTTTACCGATATGGAGAAAGGATGAAATACGTCGGACGAATCATGGAAAAGAAATAATTCGGTTTTGTTAATTTGAAACTTAAAAGTTTTTTGTCCTCCACGTCTGTGGGAATTCTTAATTGGCTTGTTTCTAAGTAACCACTTATCTTTCACTTTTAACCCAAACAATCTTCCCACATTTCCTGGTTGGAAGAAGTAAGAAGTCTAAGTGTTTTACGATCGCAGACGTTTAACGAACTTTAATAACTTTATGAAAAAAACCTCATCTCGGAAATTAAGTTTATGGAGAGTGGATAATCAGGGTGTGATACCCTATTGGATGACTTCTTGCCGATTTGAGGTGACGCAAAACAAAGCAGATGTTAGAGCAAGTATTGTAACCTTAAGGCCGATCAAAGGGCTGTAAATCAATCGGGCACTTGTCGTATTTTACTTTCCGCAGAGTACTAATTTTCCATGAAGCAGGCTATCGTGCCTACACTCTGTATATATAGACAGGCATGCATGTGTTCGGGATATTTTCTTTAAGGTGGGCTTACAATCAACCACCCCAGGCTACGGGAATGGGAATGAAAGTCCCAGAGTGGCATGCCACCGCTACCAACACGAGTGTTCACCACCAACAACTCACAGGCATTCGTGATGAATAATGATTATTTCAGGTAATTATATACAGAGCCAGGGCGTAAGTGATTTAGAACATTTGAGCTCTACTCTTTGGATCCATAGCTTGTTTGATGTTGTGACAGTACTTAAGAGTGATCGTATATTTAGATCTTCTGAGGGGAAAGGCCGCTTTTGGTTCCACGATACGAGTTTGGCACTATCCGAAAGTTTGATTTCAAAGTATTAGTTGCAAAAATGAGGATGAGGGTCACGTTGAGGATAAGGATGCAAATAAGGATCAGGAGCAGGATGAGGGGCAGCATCAGGATGAGGATACGGATCAGGCTCATGATGGAGATCAGGATCAGGATGAGGGAAGGATCAGAAAGAGAATCCGGCTTAGGACGAGCATAAGGATGAAGATGAGGATGAGGACGAAGGGCAACATCAGGATGAGGATAAGGATCAGAATGAGGGTGAGCATCAGGAGCAGAATTAGAATCAGGCTCCTGAGATGGATAAGGATGAAAATCAGGATCAGGATAAGGATGAGGGACAACATCGGGATGAGGATAAGGATCAGGATCAGGATGAGGGGCAGCATCAGAATCAGAATTAGGAGTAGATTCACAATGAGGATAAGGATGAGAATGAGGTTCAGAATAAGGGACAACATCAGGATGAGGGTAAGGACCAGGATGAAGATCAGGATCAGGATGAAGGGTAACATCAGAATCAGAATAAGGATGAGGATAAGGATCAGAATAAGAGGCAGCATCAGGATGACGATAAGGGTAACATCAGAATGAGAATAAGGATCAGGACCAGGATGAGGGACAGCATCAGGATTAGAATTAGGATGAGGGTCACGATAAGGATAAGGATAAGGATGAGGATGAGGATGCAGATGAGGATGAGGATGAGGGTGAAGATGAAGATAAGGATCAGGATCAGAATAAGGTGCAGCATCAGGAAGAGGATAAGGATCAGGAGGAGGATCAGGGGCAACAACAGGATCAGCATTAGGATCAGGCTCATGATGAGGATACGGATGAGGATGAGATTGAGGAGGATAGGGAGGAGGAGGATGAGGATTTAGATGAGGATCAGAATGAGAGACAGCATCAGGAACAGAATTAGGATGAGGATCACGATAAGATTAAGGATGAGGATGAGAATGAGGAGGATGAGGAGGAGAAGGAGGAGGAGGATGAGGATGAGGATAAAGATCATAATAAGAGGCAGGATGAGGATAAGGGGCAACATCAGAATGAGGATCAGGATCAGGATGAGGGACAGCATCAAGGTCAGAATTAGGATGAGGGTCACGATGAGAATAAGGATGAGGATGGGAATGATCATGTTGGTGACTTAAGTTAACTAATGGCGAATACGACTGTGGTTAATGTTGACGGCTTATATGAAAGATAATAAAGATCAGGATCACGATAAGGAGTATCTTAGAGGTATGTTTTTATAAACATTGTCAATAAGCGCGATTATTAATCATTCTAAGTAGACGTGATTAGTGGACCTAGCGACACCTAAACTCATTTAAATATTCTCTCCTAATCCTTTTCCCAGGCTATCCATTGCCGCATACTTTCTCCACATTGAATCCTTATTTAATTAGATGCACTCAATATAAACGGAAGAATTCTGAAGTTTACAATTTCCCTAGCGGCCAATGGTCACACGAAGTTGTTAATTTCTCCCATGGCACTTATAAATGAGAACAAGTAAATACCGCAGAAAGATTAATAAACCAAGTGGCGACAAATCGTTGGTAATGATTCTGAATTTTATTCTCCCGGCGATCTGTAGATCGGTGCATGCTTTTCTGCGACGTTAATTTACCTTCGGTAATGGTCCGCACTGTACCCACTCACCGGATGAATAATGAGTAGTAGAAGCTAACGCGTTTGTTACGATCTCCCGTGGTTCAAGTTCATGGACTGAATGTTTTACTAATCAACGTTTTAATCATCCGGCTAAACACTCCCGCAATTGACGCCTTCCTCAGGTTAATACGCAACCGCTCGCGGTGCGCATTTTAACGAGCTGCGTCAAAGAAACGTACGCCTAGCAAAAAACAAAATTGAAGATTGACTCCTTTTTGAGCAGCTGAAATATTGCTCACCTCGAAACCGTAAATTATTTTCATGATTCTATTTTGATAACCTACTGACTCACACTGTGTAAATTGCACATTTTCGTCGGGACAGATGATTTTTTGCAGCGATTCTTTTTGTGGAGCTTTTAAAAAAAATCCTCATATGTCTATCTCCCATTCGCGTCTTGTCTTATCTATACTTGTGAACTGTACTTCTATCCTTGCCCAAGTAGTAAATATGTAAATGCTACTGGCATAAAACTGAAACATACAAGACTTGATGCAAATAAGGAATAGTCGTAAAATTTCCTTCTTTACGCAAGAGAAGTCATTGTCAAATGGTGTACGACGCCATGTAAAGTGCGTGAGCTCAAGTGGTGAAAAGTAGGTTAGAAGACACGCATCTTCACTTTAATAGTAAAATCTTTATGCAACCTGAAATATCTTAGTTAAATTGAATGTTTCTAGCAATAGTGCGACTTAACTTTCCATTTTTATTGTCGATCATAAAAATTCCCGGAATCCTCTGAGAACGCGAGTTGCCGCTAAAGTGCAGCTGACATGAAGTAAAAATATTGGCGAAAGTATAAATACATCACCGATAGAATTAATCGAAAATCTGCAATTTGTTAAAATGTTTTCAAAGGACACTAATTATTTTGTAAACAAGTTCCCAGGTGGTATATTGAAATTACCTTCTCGGAATACATATTATAAATAACGAGCATTATTTATATATGTTTTCAAATGATTTTTCTTGCTCACTGTCTACTTACTTGACTTAGAGCTTAAAGTTGTGCTCCTACCTGTTTTTAAAAACTAAGAATCCGTTGTTTGTTTCTCGCTTGAACGCTATTTCGCGATCTTGTAATTCGATCCAGATGATGTAATGGCGAGATCAGCATCAGTCTCGTTTTAAGAGGAGAGAGTATCGGGACATGATTAATTAAGCCGATAAAGATCGGATGTTATTTAATGCACAGTGATATATTATCCCGAAGCTAAAGCAAAATCCCGTTTTCAATCCAGGAGCAATTCTTAGAAAAAAGGCAATATAGAAGAAAAGAAAACAAATTAGATATCATATGAAGCAAATTGTTATGTAATTACAGGCTCTCCATTTAAAGCAAGTATTAAAATTAATTGAAACGACTTCTCTACATTCCAGAATAACAAAACGTATTAATCTCTTGGAGCATTAAAAATGAAAGCCTACCTACATTCTAAACTTTTTAAGCAAATAGAAGAATCAAATTGATAAATTTCGCAGACAAAATATAAATACTGACATTCATAAAACGAGGTTAAGATACTTAAAAAGTAAGGTGAGCCTTATTCTCTCTTAGTAGGATTTGTTCCATGCCGCAGAGAACCGTTACTTTTAAGGACGCTGTAAAATAAGGAATCAAGAGTACTAGAATTGCACGTGTGAGTCGTTATTATGAAGTTTACTGTTCCTCACTTGTACGTTATGAATCTCTTGAAAACAAGATCAATACTTGTTGCCCATAAAAATAAAGAATAGTATGCAAACATATTTTCGTTCTTACCTAGCATATAAATCTTTGGGCTCTTAAATTGAAGAAGCAACGCTACTAAATAGGCTATTTTAAATCGAATTTATCTAGAGTCTTTCTTCAAGGATGTAATCTAAATAAAGAAGAAGAAATATTTGCGTTTCTTCTCCCAACGCTCATCAAAATAATTGAGTTCGTGTCATTTAGGGAATTATTAGTTGTGGGAATCGATTAATAGCGATACTTATCGATAAATATCAATACATATCGGTACATATCGGTACATATCGATAAATATTGATACAAACGATAGATCTCGATACATATCGATAGATTGCGATACATATCGATAGATCTCGATACGTATCGATAGATTTCGATACATATCGATAAATATTGATACATATCGATATTCCATCGTATGGAAAAATAAGCTCAGATTAGGAAAGCGGAAGGAGGGGGAAGCCATCGATTAATATCGATATTATCGATATTTTATCCAGAAATATCGACAAATACGTCTTTTCAACCATATTTCGCATCACTGGAATTGATATTGGCCAATTTTCACTCGTATCTCCATTCCCATCGTATATTTGTTTTTTGTAATTAACCATGGGTTCGACTTTTTGTGTCTCGAATATTTCTTCACCAATATCGATTTCGTCTGCCATATATGACCCATTTATCTCTTACGTGCTAATTGCAGTATGACTGTACAATTTATTTTATGAAGGTTCCATTTATAAGAACTTATGTAAGACATAACTTTCGATTCCTTTGAATCCTTTCGGTGATCTGACACACTTTATGAAATTACACTTTTTTTTAAACCGGATCTTGTTATGGTGTTTGCCAAAAATTATGCAAAAACACACCTGGAGTTAATTGAACTATTTGAATACAATTTCAGTAAAAAGTTAATAACGAAAACGATTTGAAACTAATTATTTTCTGATGTATGAATAAAAACTAAATTAGAGAGTATAAAGAGAGTGAAATTAGTTTGTAGTTTATTTTAAATTACATAAACTTGTATGTTTTTTATTATTTAAAAGTGTAAGCAGCAACTGAATAATGTTTAAGAGCTCATTACTTCTAAAATGAAATCCCTGAAGGAATAAACTTTTGTGAATATATCGGGATTGTTATATGCACAAGGAACGGTAAAAGATGCAATTCCAACTAACGCTCCTTTCACAATCACGGGGCTACCACTGTCACCCTAAAAAAATGGTCTTTGCCGCGTTATCTGCTAATAAATAAAAAATATTTTCTACTTTCTATAAAAAATATGTTACCTTGCAGAAACCTTTACCCTTTGGTCGAACTGAACAAATTTGATCATTGTAAAGTCGAAGTTTGTAGTGCTTTTGGCAACGTGGAGCACTGTAGAGAGTTGTACTCAACTTTTGCAAATTATCGGGAGCCACTTTTTTATCTTTTGACAAAGTTCCCCATCCTGCGAAAATTCCTTTCACGCCGGGAGAAATATCCGTACTTGCTAAATAGATGGGATTCTGATAGCTGTTGAAAGTCATTGGAGCGGTCAGCTGAAATAATTTTGTACTTCTTATTGTTATTATTATATTTCTTATTATATTATAAATGTGATAATAGGAGAGAAAGGAGAGAAAGAAGGATAATGGAGGAATGATAATGCAGAAAGGGAGTAAGGAAATGAAAGGAGAATGGTGGAAAATATAGAAAGAAGCAGCAGAAGGAAGAACGAAAGAAGAGGGAGGAACATCTGGTTCCATAGGAGTTAGGGGAGAAAGGAGGAAGGAAGAAGAAGGAGCAAAGAAGGAAGAAGAAGGCAGGAGGAAGGAGAGCGGAAAGGAGGAAGAGGAAGACAGACGGAAGAGACGAGAAGAAAGAAGGAAAAAAGAGGGAGGAACATCAGGTTCCATAGGAGTTAGGGGAGAAAGGAGGAAGGAAGAAGGTAGGAGGAAGGAAAGCGGAAGGAGGAAGAAGAAGACAGAAGGAAGAGACGGGAAGAAGAAAGGAAAAAGGTCCAAGGAGAACTTAGGAAGGTGGAGAAAGGAGGATATCGAAAAAAATGGAAGGAAGCAGGAGGAAGGAAGGAAAAAAAGAGGGAGGAAGATGGAGGAAGGAAGAAAGAAAAAAAGAAAGGATAAGGAAAGAAACGAATGAACAAAGGAAGAAGAGGGAAGAGGACAAAAGAAAAATTGTTAAAATATTGATTTCTAAAGAATCACAATAATTTTGAACTCACTATGCAAACTGCAATATCGTATCGCCAAGAAAATTTTATTCCGGCATGATATTTGGGGTGAACTCTATGATTTAAGATTAGATGGGCCTCTCCTCCCTCCGAGAGCTTCTCTGTTCCAGTTACCACTGTTATATTTTCGTAAGGAGGAATTTTAGAGGTCACACAATGGGCAGCAGTGACTATGTGCTGTTCACTGATAATTGCACCTCCACAAAAGTGCCAATTATTTTTTCTAAATGATACTACATAGGGAAATTCTCCTGAACTTGCAGACGTACCACCAACAATCCTGTTTTGTGGTTTTACGCCATTGGCAATCACTCCTTAAAAAATAAATATCAGTATCCGGCATTTTATCACCAAGATATATTTAATTAAGTGGATATTAAAATGTTTTAAGTAAAATATTACCTAGTGTTCTAAGTAGAGTAAAAGATATGAAAATCTTTTTGAAAAACATTATTACACAAATCTAAATAATGGACTTTCTACTTATTCGGTAACAAACAAAATTAAATTTATCAGTCCACAAACCAATATGAAATGAAACTGAGTTTCAATCATGATTTTTATGCATTCAATAGGCTATCAGCAATTTCAAGCTATTTCACTTAAGAAGGCGATAAAAATGTTATTATTTTTAGAGGGAATATAGTAGATGGAATTATTAAAAGGGGAAAATGAAAGAGGAAAATATCAAGATGGAAATAGGAAAGGGAGATGGGGAAAGGGAAAAGAGAAAGGAAAAGGAAAGTATGGAAAAGAGAAGAAGGAAACAGGGAAAGACAAAGATTTAACATGAAAAATGGGCTTGGTGAACGGGGAAAGAGGGAAGTGAAAAAGGAAATATGGAAGAGAGGAAAAGGAAGAAAGGGAAACGACCGAAAATGGAAAAAAAGGAAAATATGGTAGGAGAATAATGAAAAGGCAAGAACGGAAGAAGAAAAAGGAAAAAATAGACATGGGAAAGGAAGGAGGAAAGGAAACGGGAATTCGATAGGGAAATATAGAAAAGGGAAACATGGGAAGGAGGAAAAAGAGGAAAAGGAAAAGCCGGAAGATGAAAAAAGGGGAAATAACAAAGGGAAATATACTAGAGGAAATCATAAAAATAAAAGAAGAGAAAAAAAAGAAAAAGGAAAGATGGACATAGGAAAGGAAAATGATAAGTTTAGATAAAAAGTTTAAATAAGGAAATAATTTCAATTTCATTACATTAAAAGTATATATTTGTCTACTTATTTCCTAATATGAGTACATTTATAAAATTCGTTCTAGTTTTAAACGTATGCCAGTTCTTGACTGATGAAGTCCAAATGTGAAGCAACATTTGTGTAAATATCTGGATAACCAATTCCACAGGGAATAACAAAGGACGCGACTCCAACCACTTCTCCATTCACAAGCAATCCACTGCCACTGTCACCCTGAAACATTTGAATTTTTTATTATAATACTTCTTTAATTTCACACTGTAAATAATTAAAAATAAAATTTAAAAAAAAAAAATAAAAAATGTTATATTAAATTTTAAAAGCAACTTACGCTGCAAATGCCCAATCCATATGACTGCATAGTGCAGATTTGACTGGTATAAAGTGGCCTTCCAGTCAGCTGTGCTTGACAAACCGAAATATCTTGAATAGTTGTCTGTATTTTTTGCAAATTCTCTGAAACCTGACCATTGGCAACGGTGAATCCCCAACCTGCAAGAACTGCTGAACTTCCTACGTATGAACTCATACTCGGCAACCTAACAGCTGTCTGGTAAGCGTCAAAAGCCATAGGAGCAGCCAACTAAAAATATTAAATTCCTCATTATAAAAAAAGTAATGTTAAACATTATTGAAGTAGTTTTCACCGTAATAAGTTTTACTGAACAGTAGATCCTACTACTTCGTAGCTAATCAGAACACAAGTGGAGGGGAAGAAGCGCTTCTGATTGGTTCTGATTCGGCCGTTTTGATTGGCTACGCTTCTTGACCAATCATCTGTGTTCCTTCCCGTCTACTTCGCTTCTGATTGGCGACATAGCGTAATAGAATTTACTGTATAGTAAAACTCACTGTATAGTAGAATCTACTGAATAGTAAAATTTACTACACAGTAGATATTCGAATATTTTTCAAGCAATTAAATATACTATTTTACTTTAAAAAGATGTTACTTACAGTTACGACAGCAATGTCATTGGGAAAAGACACTTCACCACTGAATTGAAAAGCAGGATTAAATGTTGCCCTCTTGACGTAGTGAACATTTCCACCTTGCGATAAAGTAGTGGATCCAGAAACGACGGTTATATCACTATAAGGATACACCATTAACCCAGAAACGCAATGAGCAGCAGTCAGAATATGCTGGGCATCAATAATTGATCCACCACAAAAGTGGGCCCCATTTCTTCTAAGCGAAACAGCATGGGGAAATTCTCCTGGAGCTGCATAAGTTCCTCCCACAATCTTCTCTGGTGTTTTTGCCAACGCTCCTGATCAAACAGTAAAATATAAATTAGAAAAACGTTGATGTTAATCGCATAGTCTTTCAAAGGATCCGTTTCACGCAAAAAGTACTCAAACTAAAGAGTTTTTCGCTCTGTACGCACACTTCTATTTCAAAAACGATCTGAAGTGTAGAGCGAAAAACTGTCTAATGAGAATATTCGATGAGAGAAATGAAGAAATTCGACTTAATAATCTTACTATTCTCGTATCATTTGCTATCGTATCGTATCGTTATTATAGATATACTTACCAAGAGCGGAGAGTGCAACGAAGAGGAGAACTAGCGTAAGCTTTTGAGAAGACATGATGAGTCTGTTGTCGAATTTCGATGTGACTATGCCTCATCGGAACATGGTTTATATACCTAAGAGTTCAATTGTCATCGATTTGGTGTCACAGGTGCTCTTTCCAGTTTTCTATAAGAAACCTTGAACCAGTTTTCCTAAAGGTGTCTATTAATGAGGACATAATTTTCATCACCTCATTAGCATAAACAGAAATCAGCGTGGCGGTGTCTTATTAAATAATTTAGTCTTATAAAATTGATTTATGATGGAATACTCTCTCATCGGGTCACTCTTCATCCCTTTTCCTTTAGGACTCTCTCGTGGGACCTTTTCCTTGGTAAAGCCTGTCGGCTTCCCCCGCCCTCCTGAAAAATGGCTTCTCCTTTGGGACACACCCTCTCCAATGGACATTTTTTCTAGGACTCTTTTCTACCTGGAGAGTCTCTTCCCTCCTAGAGAAGAATCCCCTGCAATAGGAGTGCTATTCTATAAGACGTCTCCTTCCCCTTAGGTCGTCGCCTCCCTCGGGACTTCTATCGTCTTTTTCGGCTCCTCCTCTCCCTAGGGATCCTTTTATTCACCAGCAATCCTGTTTTGTGGTTTTATTTTATTAGCAGTCACTCCTTAAAAATACATATCAGTATCCGGCACTTTATTTCCAAGATCTACTTAATTAAAAAATTGTCTTATTAATTTATTTATTAAGTTTAAAATTGATAATAAAGTGGATATTAAAATGTTTTAAGTAAAATATTATCTACTACTTATTCTCTATCAAACAAAACTAAATGTATAAAACCCACAAATCAATATTAAATGAAACTGAGTTTCAATCATGATTTTTATACATTCAATATATAGGCTATCAGCAATTTCAAGCTAGTTTACGTAAGAAAATGATAAAAATTTTATTATTATTACCATGAAGCATAAATTTAAACTACTTCAATTATTTAATTTACAGTTACTTTAATAATAATGTGAATTGTTACGAGTTTTTAATTTTATTACAAATATATATAATAATTGCTTGTATAATGAGCACAGTGATAATATTTTTGTATAAAACAATATTTTTTATTATATTTAATAATTCATTTGTCCTAAAATAAAATCCTTGAAGGAATAAACTTTCGTGAATATATCAGGTCTTCCTCGGGCACAAGGGATGACGAAAGATGCAATTCCAGCTACCTCGCCATTTACAACCAAGGGGCCACCACTGTCACCCTAAAAAAATTGCTTTAGTTATATTATCTATTATACTTTTCAATAAAGAATATTTTCTATGTATTTTTAGTGAAGAATACCCAGCATCCACTTACTAAGCAGATGCCTCTTCCGGTCGCTTGAACTGTACAAAGTTGATCACTGAAAAGTGCAATACTCATTTGCTGTTGACAAGATGGAGCACTGTAGACAGTTGTGGTCAGTTTTTTCAAATTGTTTGATGGAACTTGGTTATTGGCTGACAAATATCCCCATCCCGAGACAATTCCTTGTGCACCAGCAGAAATATCACTGCTTGCTAAATTTATGGAACTCTGATAGGCGTTGAAAGTTATTGGAGCGGTCAGCTGAAATTAATTTTTTATTGCGAAATTGAAAAAGGTGGAGAGGAGAAAAGGTAAGAAGAAAAAACGCAAATGTTATGGGGATGGGGAAATATGAAAAGGAGGGAAAGGGAGAAGGATTAAGGGAAGTGGGAGAAAATAGGAAAAGGGAAAGATGGAAAGTGGAAAAGAGAAAAGGAAAAGAGGAAAAGCGAAATATGAAAATGGTAACGGGAGAAGGAGAAAGGTATAGAGAAATATAGGAAAGGGAAAAATGGAAAGAAGGAAAAAGAGGAAAAGGAAAAGAAGGAAGTTGAAAAAAGGGGAAAGAATGAAGGGAAATATGATAGAGGATATCATAAAAAGAAAAGAAGGGAAAAGAGGAAAAAGGAAAGGTGGAAATAGGAAAGGAGCTGAGGAAAGGGAAAGATGGAAAAGATTGAACAAGATAAATGGGCTTGATGAATGGGAAAAAAGGAAGTGGAAAGGAAATATGGAAAAGGGTAAAGCAAAAACGGGAAGTGAAGTATAGAAAAGGGAAATATGAAAAGTGAATGGAATCTTTGAAAGAGAAAGATTTAAATGGGAAAGGGGAAATAGGAAAGGGGGACAGAAAAATATCGAACATGAAAAAGGAAGTAGTGGAACGGGCAAAGGGAAAAGTGCAAGGGGAAAGCGAAAGAAATGTAGAAGTGGGAAATATAGAAGAGGGAAACATGGAAACTTAGAAAGAGGGAAAGTAGAAGAGCGAAGGGATAGGGCAAAGGTAAAATGGGGAAATTGAAAGAGGGAAAGAGGGAAAGAGGGAAAGGAAGAAGAGTAAAGGGTTAGGGGAAAGGTAAATAGGGGAAATGGAAAGAGGGAAAGGAGAAGGGGAAAGTGGAAAGGAAAGGTGGAAATAGAAAAGGAGAAAGGTAAAATGGAAAGAGGGAAAGGTAAAATGGGGAAATGGAAAGAGGGAAAGGAGAAGGGTAAAGGATTAGGAGAAAGGTAAAATAGGAAAATGAAAAGAGGGAAAGGGAAACGGGAATATGGAAAGGGAAAAGAGAATGCGAATAAGGAAAAGGAGAAAATATTAGCAATTGTAATAGGAAGAGGAAATAAAAAAGAGGAAGAAGTGGGGATAAAGGGAAATCCAGGAGGGAAAAGTGGATAAAAGAGAGTTTTAGGAAGCGAAAGAGAAAAAAAGCATTTCTATTTTATGCTCACTGTTAAAACTGCAACATCATTTCGCCAAGAAGATTGTGATCCACCAACATATTGAGGGTGAACTGTGGCTCTACTGATTCTGTGGGCTTGTCCCCCATATAAGAGACTCTCAGTTCCAGTTACGACTGTTATATCGTTGTACGGGGCCACCATATATCCCCCAACACAGTGGGCAGCGGTCAGAATCGACTGTTGACCGATAATTGTACCTCCACAAAAATGCCTATTATTTCTCCTCAACGATACCTGATATGGCAACTCTCCTAATCTTGCAGGCTCTCCGCCTACAATTCTATTCGACGGTTCTCCATCAACATCTTAAAAAAATTATAAATAAGTTTTTGGCACGTCTCCCGTCGATTTAATTTAATTTAATTCATGATTAATTGATTATAAAGAAAAAATTTAATATTTATTGATCGAATTACCAAGTGTTGTTATAAGAGCAAGAGAGATGAATAGAAAACAATTTTTGAAAGCCATTATTATCTCTGTTATTATAATTTGTAGAATAATTCTATGAGAAAGGAAAACAGTGAATTATATTCAGCAACCGATATGAAGATTAGACTGAGTTGCATTGATCACTTCTTAGGGTTAAATAACCTGTCAGCAAGGTCAGAATAGTTTGTTTCATAAAACGATAAAATTGTTATAATTCTTTGCAGGAAGGACGGATTTAAACTGCTTCGATAATTTCAGTAACAGTTAGTTTAATAATGCGGATGTGATTCTATCGGTGCCGTTATTTTAAAAGTTATTTTTAAGTCTACGGGATAATTTAAGATTTTTTCGTATTGGAAAATAAAATATAATATCTGATTTTTAATAACAGCGTCATTTATTTATTTTTGTAGAATTTTTTTATTTCATAGTAGAGATTAACTTACATTGAGTAACTTATGCTAAAAACTTAAATTGTAATTTAGTGATAATTATCAGTATCATTCTAATGTCAATGATTTACAGGAACTAAAAGTATGTACAGTTAAATAGTAAAAATGAGATAAATTTCGAGAATTTGAAGAATTAATTTTTCTTCATTTCACTGTGGATAAAAGCCCTGTATGGAAATACTTTTGTGTGATATTCCGGAAATCCAATGGCACATTTTCCGCTCAGTCCGAATGATGTGACTCCAACAACTTCTCCATTCACGATCACCGAGCTTCCGCTGTCACCCTGAAACAATTTTTCCAATTCAGTGGAATTTCAGAGAGTCGATATTAATTTTTCGAGATTAGAAAGATTTTATATGATTAAAAAAAATTTATAAATATTTCGGAAGAATTGAAAAGTTTGAGGGACTTTGCATCCTACGCCATTGGGGAATTTTATATTAATAATTATTTCCCTTCAAACAAAGATCGAGAACCTTAAAAAATATTGTTTTCTTTTTCACATTTTATCAAAAGTAATTGCTATTTTTTAATATTAAAAAAAAACTTACATTGCACGTGCCCATTCCAACTCCCTGATAAGTACAGACAAGTTGCTTGTTTAATTCCGCTGCAGTCAAATACTTTAAACAAACCGAAGAGTACTGCACGGTCGTGTAGAGTTTTTGTAAATTTTCAGTTTGCAAATGATTATCGTTGGATGAACGTCCCCATCCAATAGCAATTCCTTGCAAACCTTCGTATGTTTCTTTACTTGCCAATTTTATGGCAGACTGGACTGTATTGAAAACTATTGGGGCAGTCAGCTAAAAAAAATAAATTCATCATTAGAAAACATCTGCAGTATTTGCAAATTTTTTAAGATGGATTATTTCGTCCGAGTCAGTTGTTACTTACAGTTACGACGGCAATGTCAACCGGATGTTCTGTCGGATTAGGTTTATAGGAAGGATGACAAGTAGCCCTTTTAATTTTGTGAGCAGTTCCTCCCCTGGACAAACTGTTGGTTCCGGAAACGACCATTATATCGCTGTAAGGAGGCTGCATAATTCCTTGAACGCAATGAGCTGCTGTCAAAATGTGACGACTGTCAATAATTGATCCACCACAGAAATGTGACCCTTTTCTTCTGAAGGAGACTGCATGAGGGAATTCGGCCGGATTTGCGTACATTCCGCCCAAAATCCTCGTTGGAGGGCCCACTGCCATCACTCCTGATGGGAAATTGCAATAAAAAGTAAAAAAATTAGTGGTGAAACATATTTGTATTAGAAAAACTATAAATAATACTTTTTTCGAATATTTACCAAGAGCGATGAGAGTAACCAGGGAGAGAATGAAAATAGCCTTTTGATAAGACATGATTAAGTTTCCTCTCGAAATTTCATCTGAGAAATCTGAGTGAGAGCTTGGCTTATATATTTTATGGTGTTAATTATCATTCGCCTTCACCTAGAGCTAATTCTCATGATAACGAATTTCGAACTCGCTTCCCTAAAATGTGGCTCTCTGAAATTTCAACACTTTGTTTGCTCAGTGCACACAAATCTTGAGGCATTCCACATAATTTGTAAGGCACGTGTAACGCAGGAATTTTTTTGTTAAATATATACACGGTTTCATGGCTTTTGTCAAAAAAAAAGGTGTCAGTGTCAACTGTCATATCTAGATCACTGGGTTAAAAATTATGTCAAACGGAAGCACACGTTTTTTAACCATTACGAGCTCTCTAAATCTGAATTCACTAAAGTAAATTAGTGACTAACTTTTCACTAATTCAGATTTAGAGAGAGAATCAAAATGATATAAATGATAATTTTGGATAAAAAGGAAGGGAAATAATAAGGGAAATAATTTAAATTAATTCTAAGGAACTTTGAGGAAAAAATACGGCGAAATATTTCAGTACATTAAAATTATTTATTTGTCTACTTATTTCTTAATATGAATAATTTATACTATTCGATGTTGCTTTAAACTTGTGCTAGTTCTTGATTGATGAAGTCCAAATGTGCAGCAACATTTGTGTAAATATCTGGATAACCTATTCCACAGGGAATAACAAAGGAAGCGACTCCAACAACTTCTCCACCCACAAGCAATCCACTGCCACTGTCACCCTGAAACATTTGAATTTTTTATTTTAATATTTCTTTAATTTCAGACTGTAAATAAATAAAAATAAAATTTAAAAAAATATATTAAATTTTATATTAAATTTTAAAAGCAACTTACGCTGCAAATGCCCGATCCATATGATTGTATGGTGCAGAGTTGACTGGTATAAAGTGGCTTTCCAGACATCTGTGCTTGGCAAGCCGAAACATCTTGAACAGTTGTCTGAATTTTTTGCAAATTCTCTGAAACCTGACCATTGGCAACGGTGAATCCCCAACCTGCGAGGACTGCTGGACTTCCTGCATATGAACTCAAACTTGGCAACTTGACGGCAGTCTGGTAAGCGTCAAAAGCCATAGGAGCAGCCAACTGAAAATATTAAATTCCTCATTATAAAAAATGTAATGTTAAACATTATTAAAGCAGTTTACACCGTAATAAGTTTGACTGCACAGTAGATTCTACTACAGTTCGTAGCTAATCAGAACCCAAGTTGAGAGGAAGAAACGCTTCTGATTGGTTCTTATTCGGTCGTTTTGATTGGCTACGCTTCTTGACCAATCATCCGTGTTCCTTCCCGTCCACTTCGCTTCTGATTGGCGACGTGGCGCAGTAGAGTCTACTGTATAGTAAAACTTACTATACAGTATAATAAAACTTATTAAACAGTAGATGTTCCAATATTCGAATATCTCGAATATTTTTCAAGCAATTAAATATACTTTTTTCCTTTCCAGAAGAAGATACTTACGGTTACGACAGCAATGTCATTGGGGAAAGACACTTCAGTACTGAATTGGAAATTAGGATTAAATGTCGCCCTCTTGACGTAGTGAACATTTCCACCTTGCGATAAAGTAGTGGATCCAGAAACGACGGTAATATCACTGTAAGGAGCCACCATTATTCCAGAAACGCAATGAGCAGCAGTCAGAATATGCTGGGCATCAATAATTGATCCACCACAAAAGTGGGCCCCATTTCTTCTAAGGGAAACTGCGTGCGGGAATTCGCCTGGAGCTGCAAAAGTTCCTCCCACAATCTTCTCTGGTGGTTTAGCCAACGCTCCTAATAAAACAGAAATATAAATTGGAAAATCGTTGGTGTTAATTGCATAGTCTGTCAAAGGATCCATTTCACGCAAAAAGTACTCAAACTAGACAGTTTTTCGCTCTGTACGCACACTTCTATTTCAAAGATGATCTGAAGTGTAGAGCGAAAAACTGTCTAATGAGAATATTCGATGAGAGAAATGAAGAAATTCGACTTAATAATCTCACTATTATCGTATAATTTGCTATCGTATCGTATCGTTATTAGATACTTACCAATAGCGGAGAGTGTAACGAAGAGGAAAACTAGCGTTAGCTTTTGAGAAGACATGATGAGTCTGTTGTCGAATTTCGATGTGACTTTGCCTCAACGGAACATGGTTTATATACCTACTAGTTCAATTGTCATCGATTTGGTGTCACAGGTGCTGTTTTCGGTTTTCGATAAGAAACCTTGAACCTGTTTTCCTAACGGTGTCTATTGATGAGGTAAGAATTTCCATCGCCTCATTATCATAAACAGAAATCAGCGTGGAGGTGTCTTACTAAATAATTTAGTCTTTAAATTGAGTTGTGATGGAACACTCTCTCTTGGGGTCACTCCTCTTCGCTTTTCCTTTTCCCTCTTTTCCTTGGTAAGGTCTCTTGACTTCCCTCTCCGTCCTGAAACATGGCTTCGGCTTTGGGACTCACCCTCTCCAATGGACATTTTTTCTAGGACTCTTCTCTCCCTGAAGAGTCTCTCTTCTCTCCCTGGAGAGTTTCTCTTCTCTCCTAGAGGAAAGTCCTCTGGATAGGAGTCATTCCATAAGACGTCTCCTTCCCCTCAGGTCGTCGCTTCCCTTAGGAAGTCCCTTGTCTTTTTCGACTCCTCCTCTCTTTAAGGATCCTTTTATTCGATAATCCTTCCTTTCTATAATCCTTTTATTCGATATTCCCCCATGAATCCCTTTCCCCACAGGCCAGAACCTCTTCCTAGGTTCTTCCTGCGGAATAAAATTCAAAGGAGAGTAACTTCTAGGGAAGGCGGCCTCCTATAGGGGGAATCCTAATAAAAATCCTAATCCACCTTTTCCTCAGGTAACGGAAGTTCCAAGGAAAAGATCTCGCAACAGAAAGGGAAGCCAAAAACTCAATTGAATTCCCAAGAAGGAAGAGGGATTCACAGAGGGAGTGGATTCCTTAAGGAGGGGCCATCCAATAGAATAAGGAGATCATTTGGAAGAGGCGAATCCTTGGAAAATATCCTGTGGGATAGGGGGAGTCCGAAATGAGAAAATATCTCATTACGGGGAAGGGAAAGTCTCAAGGGGAAGGAGCGGAAGCCTTATGTATCAGGGGGACTTCAAGTTAGAGGAGATTCCAGAAAAAATGTCCTAGAGGACACAAAGGATCCCAAAGCTGAAATTACGTCTTTAATGAGAGTAAAAGACCTGAAGGGAGGGGCTTCCCTAGAGAGGGGAGGCCTAATGGAATAGGGAGTATTCTTAAGGAAACAGGAGCCCTAGGAAATGGACCCACGGGACAGAGAAACACTTTGTTTAGCATAATTATCTAATTCAAATCAAGCATCGGAAACAGGTGTGTTTCACATGTGAAAATATTTACTCCAAGTCTCCACCACATGTGTTTATTTTAAATTAGTCAAAACTTTCCTTTGCCATTTCATTTCATTTTACAGATTTCAACTTCCATCTTGTCTGTTTGTAAAATATGTGCGTAACGATATTTAACATCTCATAATAATACAGTACTAACTCTTTTAATATTTCAATTATTATTTCCGTATTCATTTATTCATATATCACACCATGTTGTTTTCTAATTAGCTTGATTTAGCTATTGGAAATTCTGAAAACGTCAGAAGCCACTTTTTGGAAAAACAGGTTCAAGGTTTCTTGACGAAACCACATATGTGGAACCATGTCTATATGCTAAATGCAGATGTAGGTATATAAACCATATTTCGATGAGGCAGTCATATCAAAAATACGCAAGAGGCTTATCATGTCGACTCAAAAGCCTGCGTTAGTTTTTTTGTTCATTTCTCTCACCGCTCTTGGTAAGATATCTAATAATGCAGTATCAATAATGCAATAATACGATGAGAGAGTTAAATCAATAAGTTGAATTTCTTCATTTCTCTTATCGAATATTATCATTAGATACTTTTTCCCTCTGCACTTCAGATCGTTTTTGAAGTAGAAGTGTGCATACAGAGCGAAAAACTGTCTAGTTTAAGTACTTTTTGCGTGAAACGGATCCTTTGAAAGACTATGCAATTAACACCAACGATTTTCTAATTTATATTTCACTGTTTGATTAGGAGCGGTGGCGAAACTACCAGAGAAGATTGTGGGAGGAACTTATGCAGTTCCAGGCGAATTTCCGCATGCAGTTTCGTTTAGAAGGAATGGGGCCCACTTTTGTGGTGGATCCATTTTAGATGCCCAGCACATATTGACTGCAGCTCATTGCATTCAAGGGCAAATGACCTATCCTTATAGTGATATAACCGTAGTTTCTGGAACCACTAGTTTAACGCAAGGTGGAATTATTCATTTTATTAAGAGGGCGACAACTCATCCTGGTTTTCAATTGCGACCTGAAGTTTCTTTTCCCAATGACATTGCTGTCGTAACTGTAAGTATCATTTTCTTGAAGGTACAAAAATATTTTTAATATGCTTGAAGAATATTCGAAAGACTGTCAGTCATTTCGAGCTAAAGTTCGGTTTGTTTTGAACTATTTTTGAGCAAAATCAGCCAAAGATTCAGGCAGTTTACTCAATCCATATCTGTAAAGTAAATTTTACTATATGCTTCGTTGCCAATCAGAAGCCAAGTGAATGGGCAGGAACACGGATGATTGGTTAAAAAGCATAGCCAATCAAAACGGCCGAATCAGAACCAATCAGAAGCGCCTCTTCCTGTCCACTAGAATTGTGATTGGCTACAAAGCGTGGTAGAATCTACTGTATAGTAAAATTTATTACAATTTGAACTGCTTCAGTAATGTTTAACATTATATTTTTTATAAGGAGGAATTAAATATTTTCAGTTGACTGCTCCTATGGGTTTTGACGCCTACCAGACACCAATCAGATTGCCGACTAGAAGTTCCTATGTAGGGAGTCCTGCAATAGTTGCAGGTTGGGGATACCTCGTAGCCAATGGTCAGGTTTCACAGAATTTGCAAAAGTTACAAACGACAATTCAAGATATTTCGGCTTGCCAAGCACAATGGTCTGGAAGTCCACTTTATACCAATCAACTTTGCACTGTTCAATCATATGGAATGGGAATTTGCAGCGTAAGTTATTTTTAAAATTTGATATATAATTAAAATTTTTTTTATTAATTTTTTTTTATTTGCAGTGTAAAATTAATGAAGTATTAAAATAAAAAATTAAAATGTTTCAGGGTGACAGTGGCAGTGGATTACTTGTGGGTGGGGAAGTGGTAGGAGTCGCGTCCTTTGTTAAGCCCTGCGGAGTAGGTTATCCAGATATTTACACAAATGTTGCTACATATTTGGACTTCATTAGTCAAGAACTGGCACAAGTATAGAACTAGAACGAATTTTATAATTGTATTAATATTAAGGAACAGATAGACAATTAAATAAATACTTTCAATAAAGTGAAATATTTCGCAGTACTTTTTCCCCCAATAATGCCATGTTGGCTTTGAATATCTAGAGATAGCGCCACTCTATAGTGAATAGTTTTAACAGTCTCTCTTTTATTTTATTCTTGATTACGTAATATATAGCAAAATGAAGTTCTTTGTCTGAATTTGTCTAAAAGAATGTGTTCACGAAAAATGTCTTATCTTTTAGTCTGAAGGACTGTATATGCTGATGAAGCACAGGTACTTGATAAGATCTCTACGTTATGCTATATTTAATTCTGCCAAAGACTATTTGCTGTTAAATACTAAGATTAGAATATTGAACTTTGTTCACAGGCGTTAGCCCATTACATGTACCCTCTGGTTTCTAGATTATCCATTTAGCCCTTTTACACAGTTGTAATTATTCTAATAAACCCTTTTGGTTTATTGCATCAAGGGACTTTATTTTATAACGTGCCATAAAAATAATTTGAATTATTGCCTTATCTAAACTTGAAGTAAGAGAAGGTTCCAGAATAAAAGGTCCGAGAGAAGAGGAGGGGTCCCAAAGGTGAAGTAGCGCCCTTAGAAAGAGGGGTGTGACCCAAGGGGAGGAGCTATGGAATATGGGACCTTAAGTGAGGAGGTCTGTGACCCTATAGTGAGGGCTGACCCTATAGTGAAGAAAGACCCTATAGTGAGGGAAGACCCTTGGGGAGAGACTCCCGTGGAGAGGGCGCGTCTAATAGAATAGCAAGATATCTTAGATCTTAGATGCAGATGGGAGTCTTTGGAAAGATCCAAGGGGCGAGACAGTTTGTTTTACATAATTATATCAGTCGAAAGAAACATCGGAAACAAGTGTGTTTCACTTGTGAAAATATTTACTCCGACGCATGTCTACTTTAATTTAATAAAAGCACACCTGTTTTCTCTTATTACCAAAGTTCACGATTGTAAAAATCCTGTTTTTCTTTAAACATTTTTAAAAATATTATTTTATGTAAAAGTATTTTGTAAAATGTCTCAATAATATTTCTGAATAATAATAATAACAATAATAATAGTTATACTTTTTATGTTTGTGCTTAACTTTTATTCTAGTTTGTAGTCTGCTGTATGAAGTTTGTTCTTCGTTGTTTGTTTTTTATGGATTATAGCTTAAGGTTTGTTGTTTTCTGCTTATATAGTTTGTATATGGCTTATTGTTTATGGTTTTTAGATTAAAGTTTGAAATTTGTAATTTGTGGTTTCTGCTTGGTGTTTAATCATAAGTGTTTTGTTCTTTGTTTCTCGTTGGATTTCTTCTTATAGTTTCTAATTTACGATTTGTTATTTTTAGTTTACAGTTTGTTTTGCAGTTTGTACACAGAGTTTTACGATTTGTTGTATATAAATTGTTCTCATTGAGTAATATTTAGTGCTTAGTGTTTTATGGTTTGCCGTTCTCAGTTTGTTGTATATGATTTATTGTTTACGATTTTTAGTTTGAGATTTGCTATTTGTGGTTTCTGCTTGATGTTTAGTGTGTGGCAAATATTTTGTTCTTGATATTGTTTCTCGTTTGTTGTTTGTGTTTGCTGTTTCTGTAATTGATTATTTCAATATAAATGACAAATGCCATTTGTCAATAAACTTTTTGGGAACCCTCGAAGTACTAACTTCCCAATTATCTCCTAATGATCCTTAGCTATATATATATATATATACCATATATGCGGGGAATGAAATTTTATCCGGACACCCAATATATTTCATTTCACTTTCACTTGTTCCGAAATGTATAGATCGCTTCTCCTCAAATCAACCACGTGACTATAAAGATTCTCCTCCACCCCTGATTCTGCACAGGCGCCCTTTACATCCCTGTGACGTCACAAAGCGAGTTTGAAGCAACCCGGGGTAGTCTCGTGGAATGCGGGTTAGTAGAACAGAGGCGTCGCGATGTCCAGCGTCTCTATAAGGTGTTCGATCCCTTAAAAGCGAAAGGGTTTCAGAGTTGGTGGATTGTTGAAGAAGCTGTGCAGTCTGGGGAGGGGGGACATTTTTCTCAGTCGGACTGTAGTTTAGTCACGTGGTCATGTCATTTATTAGGTGTTGCTTTGAAAGTGATGCCCCAGAAGTTTTTGAATCCATTGTCCGGAAGTGCACTGACCCTGGATGTGAGTAATTCTTTTTCTATCAATTTTGGAGCCTCAAATTTGAAATGAAATAATATAGATACAGCTCAGATCTGAAACATGAGTAAATAAAAGTAAATAATTATTAAGATGGGCCAGAAAATTAAAACATCCCCATTAAAAATAGGAAGAAAAGAAAATCTTTATTTTAATTATTTAAAAATAGAAATTTTCGAATTCTGGAAAGCATGAGAAATTTGTCACATTTCTAAATTCTCTAGAATCTTCAAGGCAAAATATAGGATGATTAACCAATATTTTATTAGGCCGAATCGGGTCACACATGGAAGATGGGAGTGAACCTTGAAAAGTTTGAATTGTGTACAATTGTATCTAAGCACACAATCTTCTGCAATAAAATTGTGACAATGGGCTCGAAAGATGTAAATTAGAAGACGATAACGAGATTACAAATAAATTCTTGTTGATTTAAAATTACCTTCAGAATTTAGAAAGCTTTGTATTATTATTTATTTTACAGGGTACTTAAACTCATCATTGTAAAAATGAGAAAATTTATATCGTAGTTTAATCAACGCGGTTTGTTTAATTACATTTTTTTATAATGCTTTTTTTGTAATTAAATAAAAATTTAATTCTTGTAAATTTTAATTTTTTGTCAATTATAATTTTGGAAAAATACATGTGGGTATAAAAAGCGACCGTCGGCCGACTAAGAAACAGTAAAGGTTTAATATGCCACAATGTAAAGCTTTTTTTTAATTTTTTTTTTTGTGTCTGAGAAGCTTATAATATTTTCTGAGTTTTGAAAAGATGGGTTCCGGTTTCTTTTCAGACGCAGTTTTTTTCCAACTCAAGGGAGAATAAAGAGGGTGCGGTTATTGAAAAAAACATACACAGTCTCATTTTTACAAGAATAGCCAATACAGCTTCAGGTCTAAGCGACCACTTTGAAAAATGTATGTGTTTACCCTCATTGATTAAACCGTCACTCTCAGTAAATAAAATCCTTTTCCTAGAAATAAAACATTTTCTAAGTCAAGAAAATTCTTTTTCAATAATAATAATAATAATAATAATACATGAAAATAATATTGATAACACTGATAAGGTATGGATTTAGATTTTATATTATTTTCTTGAAAAAAACTTTCGTTTCTTATACTTAAATGTAATATTCACCGAATAATACCGCTGATAGTCTTGACATATTGATTTTCGAAGTCTTGCCATCTCATGTTACTCCAGTAACTATGGTAAATCTGGGTTAGACACATGCAAACAAATATAATTTATAATTATCTATAATAAGGCAAAAACTTTCAAATCCCAAGGCAAATAATCCAATTCCTAAGAAATTATTAAGTTATTATCCGTATCAATTATTTAAAAAATATATATCTTCATTTTAAAAAGATTTCCCTTTAAATTATTCAAAAAAAATCAAAAATTTAATTTCAATAATCGATAATTTAATTATTTATATATTAGAGTCTCAATCACTACAAGTCTAGCTAAATTAGTTTTAAAAAATTCAAAAAACGCTATTGCTTTACTGCAAACGCATCAAATTCAAATATAATCCTGTTTGAATTATTGCGTCAAATATCTAGTACCTTAAACTTAAATAGAGTTCGCCACCTCTCAGTCTGATGTAGAGTTGTCATATAGTGTTCTACTTTACCACTCAATGGTATAAATTTAAACTTCATAGTTTCAAATATTTCAATTCTGCATTTTAATATAAGTATTTATTATATTTAATTAAAAATTAGTTATAATTACAAGCCTAGAAATGAGTTTCCGCTAAGCTTTATTAGAATTAGGGCTTAAAAACCCTGTATACACCCTTAAAATGTTTTCGACGTAAAGACGTACGTAAATTACGTTAAAAAAACATCTTAGATCTTACCTCATGTAATTTTTACCTTATTATTAATTATTAAAAATTATTAAAAAGTTCTTTGCTAAAAGAAAAGATTTTATCTAAAAGTAGAGTTTTTAGTCGGTTATATTACTTCGAGAATATAACCGAGACTTAAATTCTCTGAGAATTTATAAGAACTTACGATTTTATAGATTTTGATGACAAGAGAGATAATTATTGATTAATTAACTAATAAAGTATAATAAACTGTATTCTGCACTTCTATTATAGGATATTTATCTTTTTTAAAGAGCTTTACACATTTTGTAAATGAAAAAACTTTGTCACAAATGTATGCAGAGTATAGCAGGTTATATTAGCCAATATTAGCGTCTAATATAATCTACACATATACCCTAACAAAATCTATCACATTCCTAAATATAAATAACCAAAATTTAACTATGTAAATAATGTAAACAATAACAATTTTGCTAAAAATCATAAATTCTCTGAAATTCTTTTACATTACGTATATTACGTGCACAACCCTGAAAAAAACTGATTCCACCGCCTCTATCGGTAGAAATATAAACTTCATGACACTAATTCCGCTCCCTCGATACAGAAAACAGAAAGACAAAATTTATCAAATTAGCTATTAATAAACCAAATTTTGGATCTCATCCAAGTCTCTCTATCCCATCGGGTTCAAATTTATAAATAGGCGATCACTGCCTTCGAACTACATATTCAAAAATGTAGACACTGTTACATTTTAAATTCTAAATAAATCGAACACTTTAATTTTGTAATTCCCGCTCAAATTTGACATTTGTGACGTTGACGTACCGTACCTTGACTATTGTCGAATGGATCGAAGTGCCCGGGGAAAATGCATGACTAAAAAAATCATATCAGTTCATATCAGTTTGCCTTTTCGGATCCAGAAACACGAAAGTGCATTCGCGAGTCTCTTTTAAATTTATAGCCAACTTCAAAAATGCTTGGTACTGACTAGTAACTTTAAAAAATGGCAAATTTGTGATTTTCATATCCAGTGACATTTTGGCAATTTTCTCATTCAATTTTTCTTTCAGGTTGTTGCTGGTGTTGTTCGGCTTTGCGACCGAGGTACAAAAGACTCGTTGACAATATTTTCCCAGTTAATCCGCAGGTGAGTTGTTTTTTTTTCGTCATCATTTTTAAATTGCAGTTATTATCCCATTTTTCGTCCCCCGTCATTCCATTGATTATTAACAATCATTTCTGTGATTATACGTTTTTTTTTGTAGGAAATTGTCAAGGATGAGGAATTATTGTCACTTTTTTTTATTGACGAATCTGTTTTATAGGAACTAACCTAGTTTTCAAGTTTCCGGTATGAAACCAGCGTCTAAAAATAGAAGAGCCACACTGGATAGTTTTAGGATTTGGCCAAGATATTCAACTATTTACAAAGGCAGAATAATTTTTTACGCCCTGGATATTATTAATTCAAGGTGGCCACAGAATTCAATTTTTCAATTTCCCTGATATTTGCCTGAATTTCAGACAAGTTTCTCTGGCAGAAAAGTATTTAAAATATTTTGTTTATTTGAAAACAAAACGAAATGTTTCAAAATTACAAATAAAAGCATAACTTCCTTAATATTCAATGAAATGCATTAATCATACAGGTCAATCGGTTCGTCTCGACGCAAGGAATCTTTCTTTCCTTTACATAAGCTTTGAATTTTGATTATTTGAGAAGTTATAGTCGAAAAATCAATTTTACAAAAATTCTAAATGAAAACTCCTTTGGCAAGTTTTGAGATATTGGTGGTGCCAATATACCCTATAAATTTCATCAATTTATCTACAACTGTCTTTAAGTTAAGAGGGCGAAAAAAACGGCGACACACACACACAAACATCCGGACAATTGATTAGAATGTTGTATTAGACATTTATGAAGTGAGGAAAGTTTAATTAAACCATTTTAAAAATATTGGAAAATGTAACGACTACAAAGCTTCCTCTACCAGAAAACAAAAACAGGTTTTTCAAATCTGAAAAATTCGATTTGACCAATAAATATTTCATTCAGGATGGCCTCGTTAAGAACAACATGGAGAAGCTCACCTTCTACTCCCTTAGCAGTCCGGAAAAACTGGACCGAATCGGTGAATACCTGTTCCAAAGAGCTTCAAGAGACATTTACAGGTACCACCCTTAATTCCAGATTTCTTCTTCTTGGACAAAAATCTCAAATCCAAATTACTCAAACAAGATCGTTCAAAGCAACCCCCTAAATCAAGTAAACGTTTTCACAGGCGAAGGAACGGCTTCGTCATCATCGCAATGGAGGCGATGGACCAACTGCTGGTGGCTTGTCACGCACAAACCCTGAACCTCTTCGTCGAGAGTTTTCTGAAGATGGTCCAAAAGCTCCTCGAGTCAACAGATCCCCAGCTGCAAATCCTGGCAACGCAGTCCGTAAGTCGAACTGGCATGAAGAGCACGAAATATCATAATTTCCTCTAGATTTTACTGCAATCCTCTAAATCTCTTGATAGCCAAGATTCTTTAACAGCAAAATTAGCAATCGCTTCACTAGTTTTGCTACTGGTGTGCGCTTGACTTTAGTGAGAATCAGTCTTAACTTTTTAATCTAGTTGCACAAATTTCTCTCTATTTCCAGTTTGTTAAGTTTGCCAACATCGAAGAGGACACGCCGTCTTATCACACACGTTATGATTTCTTTGTATCAAAGTTCTCTGCAATGTGCCACTCCAACCACGACGACAACACCATTCGCAAACAGATACGGCTTGCAGGAATACAGGGACTGCAGGTAAGAGATTCATCGTTTTATTGTACTTGAATTATTTATCCCGATATTCATTCATTAACTGTTTTTGTCTGCAGGGTGTTGTGAGGAAAACTCTTTCTGACGATTTGGTGGAAAACATTTGGGAGCCTGTTCACATGGACAAGATCGTTCCTTCGTTGCTCTACAACATGCAAAATGCGAGGCAAGTAAAAGTTTCTATTATATTTAATTAGAAACTTTCTAATGTTTCTTATGTTCTAATGTTTGATTCTGCTAAAAACAGACATTCTGATAAACCTGACGCAACACCGGAAAGTCCAACGGAGGAAAGATCAGATCCACCTCAATTTGCAGAAACCTGCATGAGAGAACTTGTAGGTCGCGCCTCCTTTGGCCACATTCGATGTGTGATCAAGCCTGTTCTGAGGTATTTAAAACTCACAGCTATACCTGCGGTTATACAAAATAATCCTGACCTAACAATTGACTAATTGAAAACATTTCCAGGCACTTGGATCATCACACACTATGGGTCCCGAATTACTTCGCAATCCACACTTTCCGGATAATAATGTTTTCTATCCAAGTATGTGTCTATTTTTATTCCTTCCACTCTGATCTAATTTTCTACTCGAGTCTAATCCCTCTTTTGACTCCAGTCGCAGTATTCCTACACAGTCGTCGAAGCCCTAATGACTCACCTCGACGATCACTCTCAATCTTCTCCGAAAATACGAACCAGTATCGCAGACACCTTAGCAAAGATTATCTCAATCGCAGCTGGCGAAAGCGTAGGTCCTTCAGTTCTCGAGATTATAAACTCTTTGCTTTCTCATCTCCGAGTGAATGTGACGAGGAACCAGGTTTCCACGAGTGATGAGCAGCAATACCAGGAGGCGTTGATCAACGCGCTTGGAGAATTTGCGAATCATCTTCCCGATTACCAGAAGATCGAGATCATGATGTTTATCATGGGGAAGGTTTCCTACACACAACCGGATCGGATCAGTTCCCTTGGAAAGGGAGACGTCCTGCTGCAGAGCATACTTCTCAAGTCTCTCTTGAAGGTCGGTACAAAGTACCAGACCATTCATCTCAACACGACATTCCCGCCCAGTTTCCTTCAGCCTCTCCTGAAGATGTCACTCGCTTCAGACGCTGAGATGCGGCTTCTGGTGCAGCAGATTTTCCACACTCTGATTGATCGACACCGCAACATCGCCAAGTTAGCTAAACCAACGTGAGTATAGCTTCAGCTGGTGTTATTCAACTCAGCTATTCAGTAAATTAAGTAAAGCTTGTCTTTATCTCCTGGACTAAATTTCGCAGATATAATGTCGTGGAGTTGGACTTGGTGGTCGAGAAAGCCTCGAGACCCGACGTGATCTTTATCCGGAAACACGGACCCGAAATCTACATGGCTCTCTACGAATCCCTCGAAATGTCGAACAACACTGTTGAAAACGTTGAATCGATTTACACGACTCTCGCTTTACTCGCTGTGGAACTCGCATCCGAAGAAACTGTTCTGGAACTTCTGCGACTCGTTCTCAGCCTTCAAGACCTTGCGCTCACTAGTGGACAAATTTCTATGGCGCTGAAGTACAATCTCCACGCGATTGTTATTTCTCTCCTGGTTTTGATATCGTACGTTTGTAATATAACTTCACTGATGGACTACGCATCAAAGGTGAGTTTAAAAATTATAAATTGTAGATCTATCATGAATTCTTTGTAATTCAACATTTCGTAATATCCGAGGCTAACTGGTCTTCATTTTTTAAAATAGATCGTCGAAGCGAGAATGAAAGAGGCGTCTCACTTGATGCCGGATCTGCGCTCTCAGTATGAAAGCAACCTGCCAACCAGAATTCCTCCAGCTTTGTTGTTGGACCAAACTCTCGTGAGCGAGTGTCTCAAGGGAGTTGGCCTTGAAACTGGAAAGCTTCATCAAGGTTCTGGGTACAGTAGCAGCTCCATGCAGCACAGACACTCGTGGGTGGACAGCGCTGGTAGAAGTTCGTTGGCGGATATTAACAGCGGGGCGAATGAACTTGACAGCGGTGGATCTTCTCCTGGAGTGCAGAAGGTAGATATTACTAATTCGCAGTCAAATCGTATCTTGTTTAATTGGTTATTATTCATCATCAAAAATTAAAACAATTTTTTTTTAATTCCTAATTTTAGAAATTGCCTGGAGAGGAGTTGACGTTCGAAAGTATGAAGCGAATCTTGACGGAAAATAATAACGGCCAAGTAGTAGATGATGAAAAACGTGTAGAGATTTCGCAACTGTTCCAAAGTGCGCCCTTCGAAGATCTTGTCATCAAAACACAACCAAAGGTAGCTTTCTTCTACTTCTTCATTGAAATAAAAAAAATAGTAGTTGAATTCCAGTTAAATTAACGGAGAACTTTGTTAATTTCAGCACGACGTCCTGCAGAGCAAACTTTCGGAGATATTTAACTCCTTAACGATAGAACCAAGGAATAATGCATTACCGGGAGGAACACCATCTGACACCAAGCCGACACAAACACCGGCCTACGAAATCCACTTCCCAGAATTGTTCGTTTATTAGACGTTCAGTATTCTTTTTCTCCTTATGGTTGTTGACCTAGAATAACAAACGAATCGTTATTTAAGCGACGAATTAACAAAAGCTTCTTTTTATATTCTTTGATGTCAACTGCGGTTATATTTTTCCAAGTATTCTCTACTTTGCACATTTTTTTGTAAGACTACAATTTTTTATAAATGCTTTTTCTTTGTATTTACTTTTGTTGAGGGCGCAAAGCAAAACAATTGTTAATATAGGTACGTTGAAGTAGTTTCAAATGTATAGTGTTCTGTTAAAGGTGTTGTTTAATTGTAAGAAATATTCCGATTGTGATTACGGTTAAAGCTTTAGACGTTTCTTTTTAATAAAATGTATTTTTCTTATCCTTTTGGAACTTATTTAGTATCCCAGCCCTTCTTATTAGGCATTCAATGCTTAGATTTGTTGAGTAAAGTGGAGATTGAATTTTAAATGAATCGATAAAATTATCTTTTCTCAGATTTAATTTCCCGCGCCGGAAATACGTCTATCGAACGCCGACGCGCGAAACCGGAAGAAACAAGAGATACGTGGCGCCCCTTTCGGTCGCTTTGCCAGTTGTTGCCAGTCGAAATTTCCTTCCCGACGAAATCACATTTTTCGGTGCACCACATTTCGGTGGTATCAATTTTCGAGGTATTTTCATAGTCTATTAATTTTTTTACTGGGATTTTTTCAAGCGATCTTAAGCGCTTCCATTTTCTTAATATATTTGTTGACCAAGTTTTGTTGATTTTGCAGAAAAGTTCGCAGTCATGGGCGTGGATGTTGAAGTGATCTCACCTGGAGACGGTAATTATTCGCGCAGTTTACTACAATTCGCTATTTTCGTTCTCCACTTTCATCCCCTCTCCAAATTTCCTCAAGCTCTTTTTCATCTTTCCAAATTTAATTCGAGAAGCCTCCTTAAATTTCCAATACCATTTCACCTTTTAAGGTATTTTTTCCGGTTCACTTGGCGGCCGCTTTTTCTTCCGAATGTCGAATTCTCGATGTTATTTTCGACTCTTCTAAACACAATACAAATTTGCTTCCTAATGCTGACATCAGCGATTTCCGCTTTTATCAGATTTGCATTTTCTAAATCTAAACCGAATGCCATTTATGTACTTTGCACACCATTTTCTTTTATATAGTTCTTTGGTTTGGAATTTTTACGTTTAGAAAGGGTGGGGGAAACGCAGATTAGAATATTTCCTGGAATATTAAATATTCCTAGAAATATTATATTCCAAATTTCTGGATGTATTCTATTTTTATATTTCTAGGAATATTAATTTTCCTAGAAATATTCTATTTAGAACACGAGTGGACCGGCATACCGGAAATTCCATTTAGGACCGGGAATTTTTGTATTTCACCGAAAAATCGAGTCTCTTCTTTTAATTCCATTTCTTCTTTATCGAATTTTTAATATTTTTTATTTAATTTTTGTTCAAAAATCACAAAAAGACTAGAGAGGAAAAAACTGTAAATTGATTGGAGGAAAAACAAATTTGACCAAAAACCCGGGAATTTCAAATTATTTGATCACATATACAGAAATATTACTAGGTACCTTGCTGATAAAAATTTCTCCTGTTGAAAAAAATGTTATTAATACTTGTCTTATAATTAAAAAATCATAAAAACACTTATAGCGACCTCTAAATATTTTTTTTTTAATCTAAAAAAAAAATAGGGAATAATTTTCTTACCAATAGTTTCATTTTGTTGAAAGAAAAATAAAGCCCTTCAAAATCTGATGCTAAATAATTTATAATTGCTTTAATTCTAAGGGAGGAAACATGAAGGCTTTTCCGTTTTTCTGGTGACGTCAATTTTGATTATTTATATTATTGTAAAATCAGGCTTCAAAATAAAAATATGTCCACGTTCTACAATTGCAAATTTACAGTACTAACAAAAATTATCATTTACAGGCAGGACCTATCCCAAGACTGGGCAAACCGTCGTCGTCCACTACACAGGTAAAATACCAAAAAAAAATTACATTTCCTCATATTTAAACATTTAGTTGAAATCAAAATCTTTACAGCTCAGTTTCGAATTCTAATTATTCACTAAACTAAAATATTTTTTTCAATTCAAGGTACCCTCGATAGTGGGAAGAAATTCGACTCCAGTAGAGACCGAGGAGTGCCCTTCAAATTCAAAATTGGCAAAGGCGAGGTGATCAAAGGATGGGATCAAGGCGTCGCTCAAATGTGCGTTGGAGAACGCTCGAGGCTAACTTGTTCACCTGACTTCGCTTACGGATCCCGAGGACACCCTGGCGTATATCCTTTAATGCTCAGTTTACAAATTTTAACTCAGATTCTCTACCACATTCCTCCAGATTGAATTTTAAAACTTAAAAAAAAATTTTTAAACAATTTTTTTATCATATTATAATATACTCTAGATGAACCTTAGAGTATAAACTTTTTTCCATGAAAAAAATTTTCCACTTTGCTATTAAACTTTCCTCAATATTAAGTTTATAAATACAAACATGATTACAAAAAGAGAGACCCGATATTTATAAGCGCGTTCGCGCAATTATCTCCGGTCACCGCTTTGTGTGGTCTATGTTTAGCTTTATCTTGAATGTTTCCGACAAGTAACCGAGTTTTGCTTTTGTGAGGCTCGCGGATTTTCCAGCCAATAACTTTATCGAATATTCACGATATTCTCCTTAACAAAGACACACTATTCCGCCCAATGCTGTCCTTATCTTCGATGTGGAGCTGCTGAAGGTGGAGCCTTGAGCGCACTTTATCCCGTACCAAATTCGACCAAACCACTCGTCTCTACACCTGAGAATTAAGAAGCGCTTACAATTTTATGATGCGTCTACGCAACCTTGTGTTAGGTAATCCTAAGACAGACGGCACGCTGTACCCAGTTAACTTAATTAATTCAATCGTTCATTTGTGCGCAAACTCCGTAAAAAAGGAGACACTATCTTCCCTGAAACAAGGGCAAGAGCAAGATTTGAATTCTTTTTTTACTCTGCTCTAAGTTTAAGAGCGAGATACACACGCGATTTGAACGATTGAATTAAAAACAATATTAAAGCATTTCAAATACTCTTTGTTCATTCCATTTACTTATGTACTTGGTAATCTAACTTTGCATTTTGTACAAAAATTCCGATGTTTAAAGTAATTATGGATAATTGTGACCTTTCTCAAAACACTTAATAAATACCATGCTGTCTTAATCTAGTCACATTTCTAATTTTTTTTGGAAATTATTCCTTTTCTGTCTATTCAAAGTCCGAAGTACTTCTACAGAATATTTTCATTGTTTGAACTTTAATAAAAAGAAATATTAATTTGAAATTTCCTATTTTTTCAGCTATTTTTATTAATTTTGTCTTTATAAGATTTTGTTGTAAAAAAACCAAGCTTTCTTTTAAAATTAGTAGCTACGGATTGAAATTAATTCCAAATCAATCCGAAATGTGAAATCTTTTACAATTCTATAAAATCTCTTAAAAATCAAAAACACCTTATAATTTATATTGTATGGGATGTTAAGTTCCAACAAAACCATTCTTTATTCTCGTTAGTCCACGTATAAAAAAAATAAATAAAAATCTGCCACATTTAAGTACATACACCAACATAAGTCAAAATTATGCTCAACAATCAACATATATCACCAGAGTATGTTAAAAATTCTCCCTTCATACCTCATGCATAATAAAAATGTATAAATCTCGTCTTTCTCGTTGTGCTTATGAAAATCGAAAATTGGTATGCTTTACAAGAAGTAGAAACTTATCAAAAAAAAGGATTGACACTGGAATGTTATTAAAATTAAAGAATTGACTGAAAACACATACTGACTGAAATTATAGACAACTTCTAACTTTTGATTACTGCTAATATTGCAAATCTATCACAAAATCCCGAGATTCGGAATTCTAAAGTAGAGATTAATTTATTACTACTGGAGTCGTCTTTTTTCTCTTTTGTTCCTCGTTCGGACTCAGTTGAGCTTCGGGCTGTCGTCCGTGTCATAAACACGTTCCAAAAGTGCCCTCATTATACTTCCTGGCACTTTTTGATGCTCTTGAATCAATTCTTCGAGGGCGGAGGCGACCTAAAAAATTTTAAAAGTTCTAACAAATCTTTTTTTTTTTTGGAAATAATTATTGCTCAAATGCACTTAATACTTTTATCTGAAGCTGTTCGGGCGTCAGGTTCCCATCATATGGAATCGGTTTGCCCACGAAAGTCTTCAGTTTTACCGGAAAGCCACCGTAAATTGGAGCGAAAGGAAACCTCGTCGCTGCGTATAATCTCAGCCACAATCTTCTGCCCCAGCTCATCGTCCTGAAGGCCTCTCTTATGTTTCTTGTGAAGAAGGGTATAATGCACTAGAAAAATAAAAAATTTCTTTTATCAACCTTGGCTCTTGGCGAAAATGATATTTTACCACAAGAGCAATTGAGTTTCACCAAGTTTAGGTTCGCAATAATAAATATTTTTCACTAAAAGTATTTTTTGGACAATCCTTTACCACTTTAGCATCAAGAGCGACTTTAGCGAATCCAAGCCGCCTTTTCCACATCAGTCTATAGTACGAATCTCCAAATTGCGCTTCGTAAACGCCTCCTGGAGAAATGGCGAGCATATTTCCCTCCTTCAGAATAGAAGAGCAGGTTTGGACCGTACCAGGAATGACCTTGAGGACGTCTGAGATAACGGACCATCCGGGTACTTTGAAAAGAAATCGATCTGCGACAGTGTGGATCAGTTTCGAGTGGAAAAGAAGTACCCTGGACAAGAAATAGTAAAGATCGATAGGAATCGCTCCGTGGTAGTAAACAAACAATATCGGCTGATCAACTGGAATATTCTCGAGTCCCACGACCTCGTAACCTGGAAGAAGAAAATATAGCTCTTTTCATCTTATAGAAATCGATTTAAAATTAGTTATTACTTTTTTAGCAAACTGTAAATTTTCTCCTCTTATATCGATTTTAATTTTGGATGGGAAAGATGTTCTTTGGGGATTTTTGGAAAAACTTTTTTCTGGATTTTTCTTTTTTCTTTTTTCTTTTTCCTACCATGCCATATCCAACCGTGAGCATCCCAAAGAGCTGCAACTACTTTGCTTCCTGCTTCCTTCCAATCGGCTTCATAAGCCTGTCTTAATCTTGCTCTGAAAGCAAAAAGAAATATTAGTTTTTTGAGAAAAAGGGTAAATGAAAAAAATGTTGAATTTCTTACCTGTGTATTTTGTAAACATAAAGTATCGAAGCAGTCACGTAGAGGAGTATCACAATCATTAGCGGAAGTAAAAACGTTATGATAAGCGGCATTAAAAGCCACGAAAGCCATAATGTGAAATCCACGTCTATGTAGTCAACTGAAAAAAATTCAAAGGAAATATATTTCAGGTTTTTTGTAGTAGATTATCTGTGCTTTTGAATTGAAATAATTTCTAGATTCTCGTGGAAAAAGCTAAGGATTTTTTTTGCTCGACAAGCGGACTGGTATATATTTTAAAAGGAGTGTTTTTTCCCTTTAAAAAATAGTTTCAAAATCCACAACTGGTTAAAAATTTGAAGGCGTAAAAGAATTTTAATGTAAAATAATAATTCCAGACCCTCTTGCATCAATAAATAAGAGTATTTTTTTAAATCTAACATCCGAATATAAAAATTTGAAAATAAAATAACATAATTTATATTAATATTTTTTTTTTAATTTTAAAAAATGAATTGGTTTAACTTAATTTATATTCAGGATCCAGAAGAATTTAAACTTTCAAAGTTATATTCCATAAATAAATAATAATTACAAAAATTAATAAATCAAAAATAAATAAATTTAAAAATAAAAATAAACTCTACTCAAAGCAATATTTTTAAAATAATTTTACATTGTTGTATGCAGGATTTCTTCAACCAGAATTTTCTTTTAATTTTCTAAAAGTTATTTATCTTCTGTATTAATTATTAAATAATCTTGTACAATTTTTTCCACTGAGGAATTTTATTGTTTAAAGTTTATTCGAATTCAAAAATAATGCTGAAAAAAACAAGGAATTTTTATTATACATATTTATGTTAAGATTGTTAAGGGTCTATAATAAATTAAAAAAAAATAACTTACCAATAACATTTTCCACACTTGTCCAGAGATCCATATTTACATTTGTTTATTAAAAATCGCAGGGTTCGAATTTTAAATTAATATTGTATAAAGCCACGAAACATTTTGTGATGCGCACATATTTAGGAAAAATAAAAAAGAAGATAAGGAACGAGTTTTTAGCCAGAAAACCCGTTAAACGTCAATCAGACCGTCATTACGATTTTAATGATTTCACTCTAATTGTTGATTCTATACGATTTTTCAACTTGTTTTCACTTTCCGCAAAACGTCCTTGAAACGAATTCATTCTGAACCCATTGTTACTTTTTTTCCTAAGAGCGACCGTGAAATGCGAAATTACAATATGCGTTGTCTTAAGCTTAAAAATATCAACATAACGATATCCTTGACATCGTGTCATATCAAAATTATTCCATTGTCGCCATTTTGGTTCCTTTTAGGTTAGATTCGATTGTTATTTTTTTTTATTAATATTCTTTATTATGTTATTTTTTCAGTATTAAAAGCCGGTGAAGTTGGCACAAAACTCTAAAATATCCTATTTTTTTATATATAAAATCGTTTGTCTGTTAAAATTTAAAAAGTTATTGAGTATTGTAACAATCCGTTACCATTACCTTCGGTCGGTAATGTCGAAATCTGTAAAACTTTATCAACTTTTGCGTAATGATAATATTTTTTGCTAAAACGAGATCATTTACCTCCGCCTGGATGAAGCGGAGGTAAATGGCCTAGTTTTAGGACAAAATATTTATTATTACGAGCATAAAGTTAGGGAAACTAAATTGCTCTTGTGGTAAAGTGTATTATTTGTCTGATCCCTAATTTACCGAGATTTTTTTCTGCTACCAGCGGGTTTTCTACGTAAAGTGCGTAATTTACTTAAGTAGAAAACTATGTGTAATACGTAAAGAACTTTGAGTGACGCGTCACTTCACAACCCTGGCTGCTACCAAAGATGTTTCAACCCTGACAGAAGTCGAATAGAAGTCGAACTACGGAAAATCTACAACTACAAGTGAAGTACAACTGTTGTGACAAGTATAAGTTGCACATGAATTATTAAGGGATTAACGAAATTATCAGAAACTCCAAAGATTAATAAATCACATAAAGGACCTAAGAAAATATATTCAACTCCATTTACCAATAAACAATAATTAAGTATCTGAAACCGAAACTCGTCGAAAAGCGTAATTTTCCTTAGAAATTTGTAAAGATATTTGCAACTAAAACAAAGGATTAGTTATAATAATAGATATTGAGTCTGTTACGAATTAGGATAATTAACAATAAACAAGATATAGATAGGACGTAACAATATTACAACTTTTAGAATTAGAAAGAAGAAAAACCAAAAAAAATTTTCTTTATAATCTGATGAATAAAAAATTATATAGGTGCAAAAATATTAACAGTGGCGGCGTAAGGGGGGTGGGGCCAAAAAGGGGCCCAGTGGGCAAAAAGGCGTGGACATCCTTAGGACAGTGGGCACAAAATTTAAAAATGTTTTTAGGACGTAAACTTCAAAAAACGTTTTTAGAACGTCCAAAAAAACTTTCTAAGTCAGCTAGGCTGAAAAACTTCCTAAAAACGTCTTTGGAACATTGTATGTTTTTAGAACGTTATTTGGCCAGACTTAGGACAATTTTAGAACGTCCTAAAAACGTCTTGGTTTATTTTTTCCCACTGGGTTTAAGACGTCCTCAGGATGTCGACGTCTTCTTGCCAACTGGGGGGTGACAAAATTTACTTGCTGTACTTTTATTTTTGTTGCTTGCACTTTTTACATTTACTTGCTGTACTTTTTTCGGAAATTCGCTTTTTTCACAGAAAATTATTAATGCTGGTCTAGTGGAATATTTACTTATTATACCAGCTATTTGCTGACTTAAATCTAAAATAAACCCAAAGACGGGACGTGTTGGTGGATCCAGCGTCTGATACCGTTGTCCAATAAATTCATAAAGACGGCAGGATGTGATGGGTGAGATTGGTCACGATAAACGAAAATACCAAGCAATTCATTATTCACAATTAGAGGTGCACCAGAATCCGTACTTTCGCAATGTTCTCCTAGGCGCAAGGAAACAGTGCAAATATTCTCATATCCAATTATATTGTGGTACACATTCTGGCAGTAGTTAATGTTTATTACTTGTACGCCGATTGCCTGACAAAATCTAGAAGGTATCAGCTTACCCCTGAAATTATAAGACTTCTTAGTTTAGAATTAATTAATTTAAAAAAAAAATAAAAATTTGCAATTGATGTGACATTTGAAGAGAGGGGATTTTTACCATATGGCATATGGATACTATCATTTGCAACATATATATCTCACCTTGTATTTTGTGATGGTCTACCCATATTAACAACATGATTTATCATTTGTTCTGTTGCCAAATTTCCCCTGAAGATAGCGATTGGTCGACTTTGCGACCTCTGAATATTGATAGGATGAGCAAATTTAACTAAAGCAAGATTGCGGAGTGTAGGGTGTGCCAGATTAAAATGAGGGTCTAAGAAAATCACTTGCACTACCACGTGATACATTGGTGACCCAGCTGTAGAGAATAAAAAACATTTTTGATTTAAAACGATCAACAAAAGTGATAAAACAAATTAAACTCTAAAAAAGTATAACTTTCTTCTGTGTACCTGCTGTACGAGTTAAAATCCTCATATCAGGTGGATTTTCGTTTACAAAACATGCAGCAGAACTTATAGCAACGTCAGCTGCTAATAAACTTGCTGTACAATGGTAGTTTCCGTTTTCCATAACGGTAACGAGAAAGGGATGCGAGTTTAAATCAAGTGGCTGACCTCCCACTACACGTTTTTGACGAATCAGAAGATCCGGTGATTCATCTGCAGCCAATATGATTACGATTTACTTCATATTATTTCATTCATTCATTTTTCGTTTCTTTACGTTGTCCAAAGTAATTTTACAAATTTTTACTCACCGCTATTCTCTTTGTATACATTGCAAATTCCTTGCGAAAGAATTCCGCAGAGGATTAAGACGAAAACTGCTTTTTGCATTTTTAACAATGAATATAGAAAGATAACAGATTGCCAGCTGGTCAAAATATACTGCTGAAGATTTCAAACTTGGTTTCTGGGTTTCTTTCATAAATCGGACATTTTAAAGGTTTTGTAAATCGTAAAATATTATTTGTGCACGGTTTACTTGAGGTAATAAAGATATTAATCATTATTTACTGACGCAGAAAAGAAGAGCTCATTAATGTTATTACGCCACCAAAAGTTGAAGGACATCATGTATTATCATAAATTATCATGTAAAAAGAGGATTCAATTAAAAGCGTTTAATAATTGTCGTTTTAAAATAAATTTTCAATCGGAAATTTTTGGAAGTGTAATTAATTTCAAACATGGCGATAGTCTGTTCAACAAGAAAGATATTAATTTCATTAATCAAAACAATTAAATTCTTTTAAAAAGGAAATACGGTATATGTTACTGTATTTAAACCCCCCCCCCCCCCTAGGGTTACTATCCCTAGGTTTGGACTGACCCCCCCCCCAAAGGCTCAACGTAATTTATGCACAGCCCCTTAGTGAAGGACGTTGTAATAAACTTATAGGCCACGATGCGATAACATAACTTTAAATCGTTTAGAATATAAATATTGTTTCTGGGTTTTCTGGTTATTTTTAATTATTTTTTTAAGATTTATCGTTTTCGTTTCAAAGATATTAACTTTTATTTACTGACGCAGAAAAGAAGAGTGGAAATTTATTTTGTTTGATCACCAACAGTTGAAGGATTTATAAATTATAAGAATATGTTTGTTCTCAGAAATCTCAAAGTCGAAGTTGTAATAACGTTATATTATATATGTATATTCTGTGACGTGGTTTATTTTATACCACGCATATTATCGAAATTTACTTTTCTTTCCACGATAAAAACTCCAAGCACAAAATGATATGATTGGCGTCCCATGGAACCGGAATGCGTTGCGTTCTTTTGCGCAAAACCATGAGAGTGAAAGAGATAGTAGATTAGTGCGTCTCTCTCACTCTCTCATGGTTTTGCGCAAAAACTCATCGCATTCCAGATCCATGTACCTAGAATTCAAAAATTCTCGGTAATAGTTATTATTATTTTTATTCTATTTTTTTATTTCCCTCTTTTTTATAGCAACGTCTTTTTCTAGACAAAGATGGCGTTCTAGGAAAGAGACGGACAAAACATAAATTACCGAGAATTTTCGAACTCTACATGTACCCAGTAGACGTATAATATATTAATATACTTAATAGTATAATTAATTATTACAGTGTAGTGTATATTTAATATGAAAATAAAGAAATTATTTGGAAAATAAAAAAAATTGGAGCTATCGTTTCAAGAGCTCCAATCAGTGCCGGATCATAAGGGGGGGGCTCCTAGTTCCCCAAGGAAAAAATATAATATGCAGTAAAATAACGAAAAAAGGGATAGAATTTCAAATGAAATCTGACGAAATATTATTTAAAAATACATATGCTCTTTTT
>UCOK01019603.1:0-22502 GCA_900474325.1 Synergus umbraculus | reverse complement strand
CCCCCCACCGTCGTTCATTTTAATCCGGCCATGGCTCCAATTTTTTTTCATTTCTAAATAATTATATTAACAATTGAAATCTAATAAAAATATCTGCAAAATATCCAGATTAATTTTTTAATATCTACCAAATAAACAATTTACAAAAATAATCCGATTTACGAGTTTTTAATATTTTTTTATTTACCCAATAAGTCAATTTCTTCAGTTTACTTATCAACCTTTATAATTGTTTATAATTAAACATTTTTTATTAAAATATTCAACTTTAGAATTCCCCAACTGTAAATTTTCCCGCTCTGCCCTGTGAACTTAACTTCATAGTCACGTGGTCGAAAATTCCAATATGACGCCGCTTGCCCTCAGGCTCAGTTAAGGCTAGATTGGTGAGAAACACGGTTCGCAGCGGACTTCAGTGGCTTTCCCTATACACGATTTTGCAACTGTGACCCTGGAAAGTCGACTCATTTTCCGTGCTTTTTTTTCACCTTTCTCGCACCTGCTATGGGAATATCCGTCCGGGCGACTCATTGTGTTACAAAGTCCGAGTGAAAATTGCTGAGACAAGCAAACGGCTTTCCAGAAAGGCGAGATTTGCTTGGGCGTGTAAACTTTGCACGCCTTGGGATCTGTCGTTCGAGCGTGGACAGCTCGTCTTTCCTGAAGCATATGACGACCCAAAACAGTCATCTCCGAAATCCAATAAATTTTGCTAAGCCAGTCCCAGGCAGATGAAGGTAAGCCAATCAATACTTATTTTTCAAGCCCCAGCGAAATCGATTAAACTCGCGCACACCGTCCTTTCAAAGCCACGTAATCGAACAATACGCGCGCAGCTTCCACCAAGGGCTTTGTTTATTGTTATTAAATCGACAATCCACTTCTTTTATTTTGTTTTCATCCCTTAGTTCCGGCTTACCTGCTTCTTTGGGCGAGATTTAGAAAAATTGACGCTGCTTTCCAGAGTTGGGTTGCCATTTTACAGGAGGCGATTCTCATTTTCTTTTCTGTTGGAGAAGGAACGACTTGTCATGATGACAACTTGTTTTTTATGTTTATTTGATAAATCAAGGGATTATTTGTAATCCGAGTGTGTTTGTCCAAGGTTTTTTTGGTTTTTGGTTCGTGGATTTTGAAATTGTTTGGAGGAGTTTGGATTTTTTTAAGGGTGATAATGGAGATTTGATCGTGTTTGGGGGATTCGTGTGATTGAAGTGTAATCGAACACGTGCACTATTTTAGGAAGTGGAAGGGGTACCGGTTTATTTGAAGATATTTTCGCGCCTTTTTTGTGTTGACAACTGGAGTGACGTAAAGCCTAAATCTATTCACCTAGGTCTCATTATTTATTTATTTATGATTTTTTTTGTTTATTGTTTATTATTTGTTTATTTATTTTTATTCACGTTGTTTTTTATTGGATTTTTTGTGTCCTTTGCGGTTTTTGAAAATTTAATTTCTATAATTCTATCTAGAAGATTTCAATACCTAAAACATCTTTTTCTTTTCTAATTTTCCTTTTTTTGTACTTTTCTTTTTTCTTAGGAAATCTGGTGCATATTCCTTGATAAAATCCTTTGAGATCCTTTAGAATGTTTTCAATCATTTGAAATTTCCAACTTTAAATTCATCAAAATATTTTGGCATTTTCTACAATTTCTTGAAAACTTTCAAAAAACCCTTTAAAATTTCCAAAAAAGAAGTTATTTATATCCTAAACTATATGAAACTCCTTAAATTCCAGGAAAAACGTTTAAATAAAAATTGTCCTTTAAAAATCCAGTAAAATTTTCTAAAATTAAGAGAATCTCTTTAAAATTCCTGAAATTCTCCTTTAAAATTAAGGAAAAAATCTGTGAATTCTTAAGATTTCGTAAAAACCTTTAAAATTCCTTAAAAAAATTTTTGATATCCTATAAATTCCACGAAATCATATAAAGTTACACGAAGCTGCTTAAAATTCATAAAAATCTTTTGAAATTTATGAAAATCTCTTAAAATTCCACGAGAAAAACGAATTCCTTAAAAAGATGTTTACATAATACGTAAACAATTACTTAAACTACTTTAAAATTCGGACGAGAAACTTTGCAATTCCTAAAAAAAATCCTTTGGCTCCCTAAAATAATTACAGGAGATCCTTTCAAATTTTGGCATTCTTTAAAATTCTTTTGATCTCCCTTAAAACTCCATCAAATCCTATAAATTAATAAAAAAATTTATTTTCAAATTGAATGAAATCCCTCAAAATTCAAAAAAAATTCCTTATACCTTAAAATCTAAAATCTTTTAAAATTTAAAAAGGTGTAACTATTCTTTTCCAAAATTTGAACCTTTGAAAACGACCGAGAATATTTCTGAGTCAGTCGAAATTCAAAGTTTAGAATTGCTTTCATTTCTTCAAACCACTTTCTACCCTTCTGTAGCATCCAAAATCCGAGTTTCGATTTTTAAAAACTTCTTAGTCTTGCGGACAATCCAAAATTTCTTGTAGGATTTTTATTGAGCAGTTAGGAAGACTCGTTTTTTTAATTTCTTGAAATAGTAGACAATGATATTTAAAAATCGGAAGGCGCTGTTCAGTCAGGAGTTTGGTATAATCAGTGATAATGGTTTGGATGGTAGATAATGACTGATGATGAAGCCACCCTGGATTCAATGGACACGGAAGAAGACATTTTCAGTCCTCGTGGGCGCTCCAACATCGGCACAAATATCCGACGAACCAAGAGTCTTCGCACCCTGCGATCCCACGCCTCTACCAGCCCACATATTGCTGCGAGGCATAATCTCAGCGTTAGGCGCAGCACGCGCAACAGAATGCAGACCTATGACAATCTCAACACCAGTTGGATTCTAGGTACAAAAGTCTAGAAACAATCGTCTTGAATCCCTTAAAAATAAGCAGAGTGACTAAATTTGAAGAACGCTGTCCAAAAAGCCTAAATTCAATTCGCAAAAAGTCTAAAGCTGTTTGAGTTCAGTAGGATTAACTTTTGGAAGGTTTTAATTAAACTTGAATATTTTTCTTTGATTCAGGTACGCAAACGTTGAAGGGCTACCCGATGTTTCCTCACCATGGATCGTCATCAGATAAAGAAATGGTGGATGATGTTCCGGATCGGAAACGCGATCTTAGGGACCGAATGCCCCTCAGATCCCGAGAGAATCATCCACCAAGTAAAGTACCGCCGCGACACATGCGTGAGAGGGTAGAACACGATAGACCAGCAAATCGAGAACTTCGAGGCAGACCGGAACGAGACTCAGAAAGAAATGATCGCGACCATGAACTCAGAAACAGAACAACAGAGCGGGAAAAGAATTTAAGGGAAATGAAGGAGCGGAACGATGATGAGATCAAGGTTAAGACGGAGACTCGCGAAAAGTCGGATGTTAGGACACCAAACGAAGAAAAAGATACCAGGTAAAAATCGATAATCGACCTCTATCAAATACAGGGTGTCAACAAGTTTCTATAAAAACAGTTACATTGGGTTTATCAAATTTTTAGAACACGGAAGTCCGACAGTCCTGGGAGATTGAGAGAAGGGCCTGTTACTAGACTTTGCGGAAGTTCTCTGGTAAAGGATGTTAAGAGCAAGGCTGAAGAGGATGAAGCTGATGAGGATAGTTCTCAAGAAAGCGAGAAAGCTGAAAACAATGATAACTCGGAGAACGAAGCTGTAATTATCTTGAATTCTTTAAAAATTTGATATAAATAGGATGTTTTGTTTTATGAGATATTGATTTATGAGATTTTTTTAGGGATATACGGACATGTACACGCGGGTGAAGCGAACAAGAAGATCACAACGCCAGTTGACAAGGAAAAAAAGTACAGGTACTAATAAAGAACTGACAGACTAACAAAAAATCACCTACGCCAGAAGTTTCAAAAATTTTTTTCAAAGGTGTAAAAGCACCTTTATAAACAAAAATGAATATTTTGCCCTGAAACTTTGAAAAATGATAGAGAACATTAAAACGGACCGATATTGACTCTTTTTATCTTGCAAATTTTTTTTCCAAAGTTGAAGATAGCGACATGAGCGAATCCTCAGACACACCAGGTCCTAGAAAATACAGCCTACGCCAGAAGAAGCCAACCGTAGATAGATTTCAAGCAAATGTCGAACCCGTTCGACGATCCATCCGAGCTTTGAGAAGCGTTTTAAGCAATTCGATGAGGAGACGCAAACACAGGAGCAAGAGTTCGAGTTCCACTAATTCTAGCGATTCGGAGCCTCAAAGATATGATAAGAAGAAGAGTAAGAAAGCTAGGTTTGTATAAGAAGCTCCCACATTAGTTTTTTTTAATTCGGTTTCATTTTAGCTCATCTCATATTCGTTCGCACTTATGCAAAACTTTTTTTTAATAGGCAATCAGCAATACCACAAGGAGGGCCACCGGACCGTAAAGCAGACATAAATCCTATAACGTTAGACACAAACATAAGGTTCAACGATGTGGGCGGCCTAGAATCACATATTCACTGCCTAAAGGAAATGGTCGTTTTTCCTATGATGTACCCCGATGTTTTTGACCGTTTCCACATCACACCGCCGAAAGGTGTCTTGTTTCATGGACCACCAGGAACCGGAAAGACACTTATAGCAAGAGCCTTGGCTAACGAATGTAGCCAGGGAAGTAGGAAAGTGGCTTTCTTTATGCGCAAGGGCGCAGATTGTTTGTCGAAATGGGTTGGAGAATCTGAGCGTCAGCTTAGATTACTCTTCGAACAAGCCCAGCAGATGAAACCTTCCATCATTTTCTTTGATGAAATCGACGGCCTGGCACCTGTGAGAAGTACAAAGCAAGATCAGATTCATGCCAGCATTGTCTCTACACTTTTAGCACTTATGGACGGCCTCAGCGATAGAGGAGAGGTAAATATTCGCACTTTTTAAAATACTGAGTAAATGCTCTAAAGTTGTGGAGAGTTTTTGAGATAAAAATTGCGGTTTCAGGTAATAGTTATAGGCGCTACAAATAGAATCGATGCAATCGACCCAGCTTTGCGACGTCCTGGGCGTTTTGATCGCGAACTTTTCTTCCCTCTCCCGGCGATGAAGGAGCGACTCGAGATTTTGAAGATCCATGTCAATAAATGGGATAGCAAACCTGCAGATCCTCTTCTCGAAGCCTTAGCTGAAAAATCGACGGGGTACTGCGGCTCGGATTTGAGAGCACTCTGCACAGAGGCGGTTATACAGGGTTTAAGGAGGACCTATCCTCAGATTTATTTAACTAGCAATCGTCTGCTTCTGGATCCGGAGAAAGTGGAAGTAAGGAAATTAATTCAGAACGTAATTTTTAATTTAGGGACCCGTTTGAGTTTTACATAATCTGAATGATCAATTAATGAAAGTGCTAAGTAATCAAAATTGATGTTTTGCAGATTAGAAAAAAAGATTTTATGCAAGCGAGCTCACTTCTTGTTCCCTCGTCTCACCGAGTAACGCCGTGTGCAGGCAGGAAACTGCAACCATTCATGGAACCACTTTTGGGACCTTCGCTTGATAATTTGTTTAATACGGTCAAGGGAATTTTTCCACAGGGTATTAATCCTGCTTTAGCAAAGTAAGATTTACTTTTTTTATTTGTGAAAGAAGTGTTTCGACTTTTAAATTCATACCTAAACATTGCTTTTAACTTATTTCCAGGGTCAAGATAACAAAGGGTATTCACCGACCGAGGCTTTTAATTTCCGGAGGACCAATGGCGCAAGGCCAAGGGCCGATGCTCGCTCAGGCTCTAATTTATCGAATGGAACACTTGCCAGTTCAAACTTTAGACGTCAGCACGCTTTTCGCTGAAAGCGCTCGATCACCGGAGGAGACTTGCGTGCAGGTTTTCAATGAAGCTGCCAGAAACGTGCCGTCCATTATCTACATTAGGTCCATTGACCAATGGTGGCCTCTCGTTCCAGAGACCGTAAAAGCCGTCTTCCTCTGTAGAATCGCAGCTGTTGATCCATCAATGCCGATTTTTGTACTCGCGACCAGTGATACTTCGTATAACAATCTTCCAATTAAACTGAAAAATCTGTTCAGCGAGCTACGAGGCGAAGTTTACTCCATGGAAAGTACAACCGACGAGCAGCGAATGACGTTCTTTAAACACATTTTCCTCGTTCAGAGCCTAAGACCTCCGCAGGTCAAGTTAGACAAACCTAAAGTTCTCGAGGAATTGCCACTCGCACCTGATCCCTTGCCAAAGAAACTTACTGAAGAAGAAAAGCAGATTCTTTTCGATAAAGAGGAGATTTCGCTAAGAGAATTGAGGATCTTCCTCAGAGAAATTTGTGCCAAACTTGCTAGAAATAGACAGTGAGTCGATTTTTATTAACTTTTTTTAATTTAAGGTTGTCTAGGTTGAGGCATCATGTCGAAGAACCAGAAGTTTGAATAATATTAATTTTATACTTTATTTAAATCTTGCCTTACTCTCCTAGGTTTTTCATGTTCACGAAGCCAGTTGACACGGAGGAAGTTCCAGATTACAACATGATTATTCAAAAGCCAATGGACTTGGAAACAATGATGACAAAGATCGATATGCATTGTTATCTTTGCGCTCGGGATTTCCTGGATGACATTGATCTGATTTGTCGAAATGCCTTAGAGTACAACCCTGACAGGTAAGTTTCACGATCTTTCTTCTTTAGTTTCTTTGAAGCACTTTCCTCAATCATCGCACAATGCAAGAAACATTTCACGCATGTTTCTATTTACTTAGTTTCCACGCGAGAAATTGATATCAGAGTACTAGAAAAGTGATATACAAGGTGTCCATAAATATATTTCCAAAATGAAATATCCAAAAGAAACGTAACAATATCCAGAAGAGAAGCTTAGAAGAGCAAGAAGCCAGGAGGAGACGCTGGAGGTAGCGTAGAAAACGGCACACCTTGAAGTAATGCTAAATTGGTTCCGTGGAGATTTATGTCAAGAAGAAAAAGAAGGAGGTTTTAGTGGGTAGCCTTAATTTGTCAATTCCCCTCCTTCGTCACCGGGGATCTCACTCGTGCGATCCCTGGTGCGCCGGATGTGGAGATGTCTAACATGGAAGCTCCCCAGTGGGCACGAAATTTAAAGATGTTTTCAGAACGTCCAAAAGCGTCCTAAGTCCTAATTTATGTTTTTAGAACGTTATTTGGCCTGACTCAGGACGTTTTTAGGTCGTCCTAAAAACTTCTTGGGATATTCGAGCCCACTGGGTCTATACGTCGTGTAGGACAGTATGGCGTCACTATGCAGGACGAAGAGCAGCATAAGCCCTCCTGGGCTTATGCTGCAGGAGGGACTTGGCCCAAAATATCCTAAACCGGACCAGGAAGGAGGTAAAGTTAATGGTACAATTGCTCACAGGACATAACCATTTAAATTACCACAGATACAAGATGGGGCTGGTAGACAGCACCGTCTGCAGAAAATGTGGAAGGGATGATGAAACGTCCCTTCATGTCCTAGGTCAATGCCCGGCATTAGCTGGGCTCAGACACCAAACCCTCGAGGCGGCTTTGCTGGAACCGGAGGAGATCAGGGCGCTGCAAATTAGCGACATTCAAGCCTTCTTTAGGAGGACTGGAATGGGGGGCTGGTGAGGGTTAGGGATTAAGGGACTAGGCACAATGGGCTTTTAGCTTGAGGGCCTGTAGGGACTGTAGGGCGCCTCGCCTGATCTTTCTATTTATCTATCTATCTACTGCCCCTGTAGATACAAGTGCTGCGTGTAATGTGCTGTTGCTCTCAGTATATGTGCAGCAACTGTCCGTTTGAGGGGCAGTTACTGCACTTTAGAGGGATAGCAGTTGCCTTTATCGAAAAAGCGCAACGCTCCCTCTGTCAGAGAGACAGTAACTACTCCACAAAAGAGGACAGTAGCTAACGTAAAATAGCGCAACAGTCGCCCTTTATTGTGGTGCAGCAGCAGCACTAGAGGTAGTACAGCAACTGTACCAAATTTTTTTCCGTGTTTACGCAGAGTATATAAAAGTAACCAATCTGACGTCAATACTCGACGCTGAGAAGCTAGACGGCCCGGGTTCGATTCCCGGCATCTGAAAAAATCTCTCCTCCATGTGTCTGAGGCGGGTTCGTCTACATTGCCTTACTGATGAGTAGGGATACCCAAATCGATTCCAATTCCTTCGAAGAATCGAAGGATCGATTCTCGCCGATCGATTTCCAACCCTACTGATGAGTCCAGTTGCGGACTCGGGACAAAATATAGAAAAGAGAAGATATAGATGGCTTAACGCCATACTTCGTAGGCAACACTTCGTCCCTACAATATTTGTGATCACAACGCCATCTATAGAAATAATAGCTACTTATTTTTGGAATTATATTTACGGATATCCTGTATCTGGTAATAATTTACATAATAATCTTTAACTAAGTAATCGGAAGTTCACTGGAGTCTCAAGATTGAAAATGTGAGTGCTTTTCTTGAAAAAAGTGCTTTATTCTCTCTTTCTTGCAATCATCTGGCACTTTTAATTTGGTAATCGGATAATTTTATTCAGTGTCTCATGTCATCAGGTTGTTAATAAAAATTTCGAACCTCCCCTCAAAAGAAGAATCTGTTAGAAAAAGAGTACTTTTTTTCATGGGAAGGCGCAAAAGCCTTAAATACTATTTTAGATACATTATGTAATATGCACGAACCCTGAATGGTTCCTTGCTCTATTTCCTCTTCTGCTCGGACTTTCTTTTGAAAATGAATTAAAGGATGAAAGAGGGATTCGTATTTTGTCGGGAGTGTCACGATATTTGGATTAAACAATCTCTGTCGAACATTTGTGCACATCATTCGGTCGTTCCATACTGACATTCATGTTGTGTGTTTTCATGTCAGCTTGCGCGATAGGCCCTCCCTCGGAATATTGAAGAGGTAGTTGAGTCAACCTGTTTATCCATTGCTGTTGTTGCATTCGTAGATTCAGTGGCTTTCAATCCCTAATTTTATTTGTTATAAAATTATCTAAAGAGTTACTGTAAACTGGGGTAGAATTGGTACATAATTGAGCAAATACTTCAAAATTTGATATCACTATTGGGAAATCTTCCTAATAGAAAACATGTCTAGGTGCAAAATAATATTTAAGCAACTTTAACCGTTTGGAAGTTAACGAGTAGTAATTGATATGGAATTCAAGTTAAAACCTTCCAAAATTGAAAGCCACTTTCATTAGTTTCACTTGCTTTTTGATGTCTTGTCTCTGTTCTGAATTCCTGAGAACGTGAATCATTTCTCTTTTCGTAGGGATCCGGCTGATAAGCTTATAAGGCATCGAGCTTGTTCTCTCCGTGATAATGCCTACGCCTTAATAAAGGCCGAGCTCGACTCAGACTTTGAAGACAAATGTCGGGAAATCTCCAAGAACCGGAAAGTCACGAGCCCGCGCGCTAATGTCGAGAAGGTCGATAAGAGTTCAAAAGTCGACGCGACCCCGGCAAATGAGAAATCTGAAGAGAAGAAAACCTCTCAATCCACCGGTGCTTTGGCTGTTAATGGAAGGAGGTTTACGAGCGCAAGGAAGAGGCGAATACCGGCCTGGGCCAGGGGCTACGTTAAAAAACCTTACAAGAAGAAGAAAATTTCATTTGAAGATTGCCCGGCTGATGCAAACACTCCCAAACCTGAAAATGGCGAACCTTCACCAAGTAAGATTTCCTTTATACTCAGCGTTTTCTCATTTGTTCATGTTTCTTTAATTTGTTGCAATTTGTCTTTCAGACATCGATTCAGAAAAGAGTCCAGAGTTCAAAGCAGAAGCGCACAGTGTACTTAATGGTCACGTGAATATGTCTGAAAATACAGATTCGGAGGTGGAATTGTATAATGAAATCTCTAAGGATGCGCAAACAAGTCAGGTGGAGAACAGTTCAAATAAATCTTTGAGTGTGAGCATGGAAGTCGTTCCGGAAGAAGAGAAGACACCAGAAAATCAGGCGCCAGAAAGTTCAAATTCATCGTCGAGGCGGGAAAGTATGGATGATTTGTCATTCGCGATCGAGAGTGATTCTAGTCTGACTAATGTGGAAACCACCGAAAAAGTTCTAATCGACAAATCCGAACTCGATAACGCCTTGCAACACACTGTCAAAATGACGAAAGATTTCCCGGTGGAAGTGCTGTGCGATATTTATGTACAACTCAGCAGGTGTGTCGGAAGGTATACTCGACTCTACGATAGAAAATCACTGCCAAAGGTAAGCCCCAATCATTTTTACCTCGATTGAATTTCGAGTCGATGAATAGAGTTTATTGGATTTTATTGCGCATGTGTAGAACGTGTAATTCTCTTCTGCGCATGTGTAGAAGTTACAAGTTACTAAAGATCTGATTTTATTCCTCTGTTTAGGATTTGCTCAAGGAACTGCAGCGATTCGAAGACTACAAAGTCGCTAGGCAAGACTCGATGAGCGAATGATCGCTCTACATTTTTCTCTATATGTAAACAGAAACGAATGAAAGAAACGGTATAGTTCGTATCTCGCGATGTCGTTACTCGGCTGCAACCACTGCCAACTTTTATCTAAAGTAATCGAAATCTGTGTCTGGAAATAGTCATTAATGTTAATCACAGCCTCTTCAATGTTAAATTGACGTGAAACTAATTACTGGAATCTTCAAAAAAAAGTAACCGGAAGCAAGCGAGAACCAAGGTCCTTATGTTTACCATAAATTCATCTTTTTTACTCCTGTGGCCGAGATCCCGTTCAAAGTATCGAAGCCATCTGTACAGTATTTTACTCGTTAAAAATGAATATGCGAAATTCCGAAGATATATAAACCATCAGGAGTCTCCCATAAGTTACCTTAGTGCGACTGCGTGTTGTCAAAAAAATTTTAGAATATGAATTACAAAGCGGTTGTCTTCAGCGACAACTGCAAATTAGAAGATAAATTTTCCTCTGTGTACGACTCGCAGATTTGATTAGACGTTATTTACGGTATTTACTTAATTAATTAATTAATCTACAGCTTTAAATTGAAGCCGTTGAATCGCGCTTCAATTCTTTCTTCTGTTCTTCTCGTTTCGTACATTCCACTAAGCTGATAACCGAGCTAATAAGCTTTTCACAAAGTGAGAATGATTTACACTAACAGAGTTGAGGAACCAAGTTGATCAAATTGTACATTTTTTTTATACAGATCGTCTTAGGATTCTTCTAGATAAATGTGATCACTATCGCAAAGATAGTACTCGAATACGTCGCCGGATTTTCGAAAATCATGTCAATTTTATTCGACTAGGAACAGTAAATAAAATTGGCAGTAGATTAGAAATTTTGAGTGAGAATGTTTAGCTGGATTTCGCAAAGATTTACGAAATTATTAATTTTTTAGAGTGTGTATTCTACTGCGCATAAGTAGAATTTACACTGATCTATTGCGCATGCGTAGAAGTGTTAATAAACGAGTGCGCATGTGCAATGTTTATTATTTAGTACTGTGCATGTGTGTAATGCAAAAAAAGGCTCTCGCGCATTATTTTAAAAAAAGTCAGTACTTTTTTGTTAAATATGTATGTGCCTTTAAATTTATCAGTTTACAATGCGGATGCGCATTAGATCATATTTAAATATTCATCATCTGCTTTACTAAAAATCAATTTTCTGCAATGGCGTCTGAACTCATATTAAAAAAAATTAATCGGAGTGTTATTTTCAAAGGAAAAAATGGGATTAATTCGACTCACGAGATACCTCAATAAAATAGATTTTAGATTAGCTAGTTTATAATTTTAGGCCGCGTGCTAGGATTTAGTTACCAGAATTCGACTCGAGTGTTGTTGATTTCCATTTCGACTAGTCTTAAGTTTTTTTTAAAATTGAAAGTTGATTTTTCAATTTTATTTCTCGTTTTTTTTTTTATGTAGCGATAAATTTTTGAATTTTTTAACCGTGCCTTTTTTGTGAGACCTCGGCAAAATTATTCATTGTTTCGATTAATGTAAGAGTCAAGTCTGATTGTAAATTAGGAAATTTCAATAAATTGCGCATTAATTCTTTGCTCAGGTACGAATTTCTACGATAAGAAACTGATTAGAATTATTAGGATAAATTTTTAGGTGTTGTGTTGTAAGAATATAAAAATATAAAAGGAGATTGATTAATTTATTGAATCAGAGGGGCCTAAATGATTAAATAGATTAATTGATAAAATTGTTTGTTTGAGTTCGTAAAAGATTGATTAACTGGTTGTGTGTTTGGTTAATTAATCTATATATTGAATTAACTGCCTTACTTTCTCGATCGATTACTAGATTTTAGTTGTTCAGTGAGTTAATTTTCAAGTGTCATTGACTTAAACAAACAAAATTCAAAAACAAAAGAACTGAGTAGAATAAATTGTATCCATTCTACCCTTTATTAGCTAAAATTTTGAATCGAGTTTTAAGTTCACCAATTTGGTGAATTTTAAAACGTCAGCGAATTCATCGAATGATGAGATGTGATGTCAGCGTGTTGAAAACCAAAGAGACTTGGGAAGGCGTTTCGTAATTAGCTTTTGTACTTTTCGCCTCGTTTTCCTCTAAGTGTGTGAAACGAGACCTAGGTAGCAAAATAAAATTTGTGAAATGGCACGTGACATTCCACAGCTTAAGGTAATTGATGGGAGCACGCGAATTTGATGATTCGCTTTTAGTAATTAGATATTTACCCTATTCGTAAATGATCGTAATCGTGAACGATTAATTATCATTATTAATATTATTACTATTATAAAACTGCCACCACCGAATTAAACCGAGAAATATATTTTTACAAAGTTCGAGAAATTCGAGAAATTTATTCTTTCTGGAAGAAAGCTGTTCCCTGGGATTCGTCAATGGCATTAAGGTGTGATAATTACAAAGTTAAGTAATTAATAGGATAGAGAAGAGGACAAAGAACCGAGAGAGCAACTTTTTTTCAGATTGATTAGATTTTTGCCGAGCTGTGTTTTTTTAGTCTCTGAAGTCGAAGAGCTTCCACTGTTGTCGTAAACCTTCGATTAGAGCTGTATTTAATGATCTGAAATCGAAAATATCGATATTTCAATATATTCGATTACAATATCGTAATATCGATATAGAGAATATCGCTTTCGATAATCGAAAGAAAAATATCGTTATTTCGATATATTCGATATTGATATCCCTGAGCTCTGAGGAATTTTTGTTAAAACATACAGTAAACAAATTTTTAAGAGGAAATTTCATATCATTAGGACAAATTTCTCTTTTATAATTCAATATTTGTATTGTTCGTCGAATTGTAATTTCTGATATACAGGATTATGTTTTAGGGAAAGAGAAGATGTTAAACTAAATCTGTTCAAAATTGATATTGTTCAACTTTTTTTTTATTAATTTCTAATTTAGAGGATCGAAGGGTTAGCCTCGAGGGCACGTAAGATATTACACGTTGCTAATTATAAATTGTAAAAGTTACAGAGAAACAGAAGAGAGAGGGAGAGAGAAAGAGCATACACTGCCTTATTTATTTTAACACATACGTACACTTTATTGTCATACAACGTATCGAAATAAACAGAATTTCATAATTTATATTCGATTATCATTGATAATCCCGTTATAGTTTTTTCAATTAGATTTTACAGAATTTTTGTACTTTTATCTTACTTAAGGGTGTGGACCTAAGTGTTAAATTCAGAATTCTATTCTCCAATTTACTCAACGAAAATTGTAGATAAATATTTTTTTCACTCTGTAGCGCTAATCTTTTTTCAATTATAAGACAGCGTACAGAGTGAAAAAATATTTAATTTAGATACTTTTTGCATAAAATGAAGAATTCAAAATCTAACATCAAAATTAGACTTTTTTTATTTTACTTAAAAAAATTTGAATTAGATATTTTATCGCTCTGTACGCATAATTCTAGTCAAAAGTTGATTAATTCTACAGAGGGAAAAAATTCCAAATTTAATATTTGTTGAGTAAAATGAAGAAATGTAATCTTTGATGTAATTAAATTTAAGAGAATCTAAACGATCGTGAAAAAAACAAGTGAAATCACAATTTTTAATTACTTAAATTACCGGTACTGTAAATTCCAGTCAAAATACAAAACCCTTGGAATTCAGATTTCACTTGTTTTTTATCGCAAATTTACAGTCACAGAAATGTCAGAACCTTGAAATTTGATCGTGCGTGATAGCATATATTTTTTTTATAAATAAAAATTTTAGTTGACGTCGAGGCCACTTTCAATTAAAGAAATTATTTTTTTTTTTAATAGTCACCAGCTACGAAATGAACTTTTTTAATTGACGCTCTAAATTCACCGATTTTGAGTAGTGATTCTAAATTTGAAGAAAGTGAAATTTTAAAGATGTCAGGACCGAAAGATTTTTCCTGTATTGGAGGTCTTGATAAGCATATCAGAATTGTTAAGGAGATGGTGCTTTTTCCATTGATGTACGGAGAAGTTTATGCGAAATTTAATTTGAGACCACCACGTGGTTTGCTGTTCTATGGACCACCCGGTTAGTACAATTTTCCTCTTTTTTTTATATCACGTTTTTAAAATTTAAATTGGAAGAAATTAAATTAATTAAGAAAAATTAATAAATTAATTTTTTTTTAATTAATTAATTATTTTATTTAAATTGCACCAAAATTTGATGTAAAAATCGCTCAAGAATGTTTAGTTACGTAGGCACTGGAAAAACGTTGGTGGCAAGTGCATTGGCAGTGGAGTGCAGCAATTCGGAACGAAAAGTCTCTTTCATTTCCAGAAAAGGTTCAGACTGCCTCAGCAAATGGGTTGGAGAGAGTGAAAAAAAATTACAAAAAATTTTTACAAAGGTGAGAATTAAAAATTACTTCAAAATTTATTTTCTAAGTTCTAATTTTAAATTTTCTAATGAGTTGTAATAATTTTTTTAGGCTCAGCAGTCGAAACCCTGCATTATTTTTTTCGACGAGGTTGACGGTTTAGCGCCGGTGAGATCAGATCGTCAAGATTTTGTGCACGCGAGTGTCGTTTCGACACTTTTAGCATTAATGGATGGCTTGGACAATAATTCGGAAATTATTGTAATTGGGGCTACGAACAGATTGGATGCGATTGATCCAGCTTTGCGAAGGCCGGGCAGATTCGACAGAGAGTTGTATTTCCCACTTCCTTGTTATACTTCCAGAAAAGACATTCTTGCGGTATATACTTTTATTTAAAAAAATTAATTAAGGGTGTTGGAGCCAAGTTCTAATTTAAAAACTCGATTTCTTCATTTTACTCAACAAATATTAAATTTGGAATTTTTTCCTTTTGTAGAATTAAGCAATTTTTAACTAGAATTATGCGTACAGAGCGAGGAAATATCTAATTCAAATATTTCCTAAATAAAATAAAAATATGTGAAAAATATCCAATTTTGAAGTTAGATTTTGAATTCTTCATTTTATGCAAAAAATATTTATCTATAATTTTCGTTGAGTAAAATGGAGAATTAAATTTTGAGCTTAACACTTGGGTCCAACGCCCTTAATCGAATCAAAAAAAAAAATATATATATATATTTGTAGCATGATAAAATTTTTTTAAATACAGGTTCATGTAAAAAGCTGGAAACAAAAACCGCCTCAGAAGTTTCTTGCTTATCTGGCATCTAAAACGATCGGCTATTGTGGAAGTGATTTGCAGGCTTTGTGTGCTGAAGCCGTAATGTGTTGTGTGCGAAGGAACTATCCTCAGATATACACTTCAAAAGATAAATATCACATAAATGAGAGATCTCTAAAGGTGAAACTTCTTCCTGTAGAATAATATTTACATTCTGTTCTATTTAAAATTTATTTTCTCAATATTTTCTATTTTCTAGTTTTTTAAAACTATATTCTAGTTTTTTTTTTAACTATGACGTCACTATTTCTCGACCGTCTTCTCATTAACGTTTATATTTTCGTTAAATACTGCAATTTTAATTAATTTTTATTCATAATAATTCATTTATAATGTAATTGTGAACAGGACTTTAGCCCCTTTGTTTAATTTTTATTCAGGGCTCTAAGACCCTGACGTCACTTACATTAAAAATTTAAAAATTATTTAAAATTGGTAGTATATATAGTACGGTTGGTATATAGTGATGTCAGAGTTTACTATTTGTTCCTAAAAATGACAAAATTCTTCAAAAGGTGGAAAAGCAGGATTTTATAAAAGCTCAACAAAACATTGTCCCTGCCTCGCATCGAGTTGCCGTCGCACCAGTAAAATCCCTTTCAGCTAAAATTCAACCTCTATTGCAAGAGACATTCTCAGTCATTATGTCGAGGCTTGAAATTCTTTGCCCCACAGGAATGCTTACGTCAGATAATATGTAAGGAAATACTCTCAATTCTATTTTTAATAGTTACTACTGTTTGATTCTGATAGAAATTATGTTTTTAGATTTAAAGAAAATATATATTTAAAAAATTAATTTTTTTACATTTAAGGGTGTTGGAGCCAAGTTCTAATCTAAAAATCCAATTTCTTCACTTTACTCAACAAATATTAAATTTGGAATTTTTTCGCTCTGTACGCAGTTTTATAATTGAAAAAAGATTAGCGCTACAAAGCGAAAAAATATTTATCTACAATTTTCGTTGAGTAAAATGAAGAATTGAATTTTGAGCTTAATATTTGGATCCAACGCCCTTAATAGAAAAAAATATTTTAAATAAATTCTAAATCTTAAGATGAGGAAGAACTTTGGTCGTAAAAAAAAAGGTTTAGACTAAACATTTCATTTGACCGCCTTAATAACCCAGTATTTATTTATTTTTCGTAGAACGGGTAAGGCGACTTCAAGGTCCACAAGCTGTTCAAGGATTTTATTGTGCGGAAACGACAACTGCCACACTCGTCACTTAGGGCCTGCTCTACTTCACATTCTGGAACATTTACCATGTCACATATTGGACGTCACTACTCTCTTCGAAGAGACCGGAAGGGCCGTTGAAGAAGCCATAATACAAGTAGGGCACCATACTTAAATTACGTAACACATTTTTTGCCCTCTCTAAGCCCCTCCCCTGCTTTTTTTGCAGATAAAGACTTCTACATGTGAATATTCTTAAATATATAATTAATATTTAAGAAATATGTATTTCCAAAAAAAAGCGTTCAATATATCGATATTTAAAATATCGATATAATTTTTTCGACCCCCCTGCCTCTAAACTGTTACGTAATTTAAGTACGATCCACAGATTGAAAATTTAATCTGAAAGAAATTCTTTTACAAATTTTTTAAGGGTGTTGGGGCCAAGTTCTAATCTAAAAATTCGATTTCTTCATTTTATTGAACAAATATTAAATTTGGAATTTTTTCCCTCTGTATAATTAATCAACTTTTAACTACAATTATGCGTACAGAGCAAAAAAATATTTATCTATAATTTTCGTTGAGTAAAACGGAGAATAGAATTTGGATTTTAACACTTGGGTCCAACACTCTTAATTAAGTTTTTTTTTTAATTTTTAAAATTAAAAAATTTTTTTTAGAAAGTGAAGACTGCTCGACATACATTGCCATCTTTATTATATGTGCCTGACATTATGTCATGGTGGGAATTAGTAGACGAGGCAGCAAGAGTTGTTTTCACGTCTCTAATCCGTGGACTCGACCGTTCTGTGCACATGCTAATTATCACGACGGCTTCTTGTTATCACTCAAATTTGCCACCTGAGGTTGGCAAACTTTTATTTTAAAAATCTATTTATGCTCTATTTTTTAAAAATTATTATTCGACGTTATTTTCACGTTTAGATTACAGCTTTATTTGACGAACATCAAGGTGAAGTTTACGAGCTTCGGCCACCTGGTGATACGGAAAGGCAAGTCTACTTCCGACAACTGTTTTTAAGAGCCAATTCCATAGCGGATGATCTTTCTTATAGATCCTCCACTGGTGAGATTTATTTATTTATTTATTTATTCTCTGATGAGAATGTAAAAAAACGTATTTAGAAAAGGATTGTAAGTAAAATAAGACGATATAATTTTAAAAACTTTGTTTATTGTTTTGGAACAATAGAAGACGTATATGTACAGCCGAAAAGAAAAGTTAAGACTGAGAGCAGAGGAAGGACGAAACTGAGTACCGTAGTTTCAGATAATTCCTCGAGTTACTCAAAATCAAGTATATGAATTAATTTTTTTTTAATACAGTCGACTCTAACAATTAATAACCCAGTGGGCAAAAAATTTAAAGAAGTTTTTAGAACGTCCTAAAAACGTCCTATTTCAGGCCAAAAAATGTCCAATCTTCCAAATACGTTCTAAAAACTCCTTTAAATTTTTTGCCCACTGGGAAGGGAACAAAGGAAAATTAAAATTAGAATAGTAAGCTTAAATTTATTTAAAAATACTTTTTACTTAAAGAGGTTTATTTTAAAATTGTTAACAGAAGTGAATGTGAAAAGAGAACACAGTGCATCTGGTGAGGGCAACACAGCAAAACGACAGAAGATTCACGCTCGTCTGGCAGAATCCAATAGCTCTGAGAAGCTCTCAGACCCCGAAATCCAAAACCTCCTCTCGAGAACCATCCAGCTTACGGAAAACTGGACCAGTCAGGAGTTGGAAAGCCTCTATGCCTCCCTTGAACTTGTGATGGAAAATTCGGAAGAAGATGCTTACTTATCAATGAACGAGTGCCTGACTCATTTCCAAGAAGGCAGAACTGCCACAGCTCACAATCAACGATAACGTCGGGCGCGGATACAAAAGAGTTTATTTTATATTTTTCAAGAACCTGATACGTATGAATCATCACATGGATATTTACTTGAGAGTTCAAGGTCAGAGCTCAATGAGTCACAAATGGTATGCAAAGATTCAATTCCCATTGGAACTAACAAATTGATTTTAGCAGAACAAAGAATAAAATTAAACAAAATTTCGCTGAAATTAAATTGATTTGTTAGAAAAATTATTAGATTCTCTTAAGGGCGTTGGACCCAAGTGTTAAGCTCTAAATTCCATTCTCCATTTTACTCAACGAAAATTATAGATAAATATTTTTTCGCTCTGTGGCGCTAATGTTTTTTCAATTATAAGACTGCGTACAGAGCGAAAAAATATTTAATTCCGATACTTTTTGCAAAAAACGAGGAATTCAAAATCTAACTTCAAAATTCAATATTTTCAGTTTATTTTAAAAAATTTTGAATTAGATGTTTTCTCGCTCTGTACGCATAATTCTAGTTAAAAATTGATTAATTCCACAGAGGGAAAAAATTCCAAATGTAATATTTGTTGAGTAAAATGAAGAAATCAAATTTTTAGATTGAAACTTGGCTTCAACACCCTTAATACGTTTTGTCCGAGGGTAGCCGATTCTAAAAATAACCATTTTTCTTTAAAACTGGATTTGAAGGGACCCTTTGTCCCCTCCAACGACATTCCTGAAAGAACAAGGGCCCACCCTGCGACCCTTAACGTCGATATTGGGCCCTTTGTCACGACTAGACTCACAATATATCTCTGTATATTTTACTGATCCTGTTGGAAGTAAAAATATAGAAAGTCTATCTATTTGAATCTTTTTCAATATTCAGGATTGAAATAGGAAGGAAAAATCGTTCCCTATCTATGCTAATCTATTTTTATCTCTACAATAATCTCTTTTCTTTTGAATATTCATCTTTTTATCTTTTTTTATCCCTTTTGCAATCTATGAATTCAATGTTTACACTTGGAAGGGATAGAAAATCTCGAAAATCTCTATTCTTTTCTATCTTTTTACTTACAACAGGGATAAGCTAGTTTGTCTATAAATAATACTATTTATACGTAAATAGTGCAATTATAATCCCAAACCCTGTTCCTTATGGAATGTAGGTGGAAGGGACCAAAAGGGACTCTGCTTATCCTGTTTTAAGGGAAAGACATTATTTTTAGAATAAACTGTTCTCGGAAGGTTTCAGCCACGGTTGAAACATAATAGTTTTTCTGTATTAGGATTTGACCTTCGGACGGAGCCCTTCGCTCTAGATGATCTGGATAAGATTGGGGGATAAAGTCTATCCCTCTGCAACTTTCTCTTCTTTAAGGGCGTTGGACCAAGAGAAAAACATTTAATTTAATATTTATCAAGTAAAATTATTATTAAGTAAGTTTTTAGATTAGAACTTGGCTCCAACACCCTTAAGAAAATTGAGCTACCTTAACTAAATTCTTATCAGAAATTTGTAAATCAAGGAACGCTTCGTTCAATTCCTCTACGTCTAGGGTTCAACCCTGGCTGAAAGTCTCGGATTGAGAATTCTTTCCGAACCAATTGGAATCATTCCGGAATTTGTATCCGAACTAAAGAGTTTTATTCTGATCTATTATTCGGAAAGAAGTTTTCAATCCGAATCAATCCCTATTTAAACAATTGTTTGAATAATTATTCTGATCTTGTAAATTTTAAGGAACAGCAAAACATCGAATCGAAGAAGCTTGAAAAGAAAAATCGCCAACCAAAGAATCGAAGAAGTCGGCCATCGAGAAATGATACTGAAAAAAACTGTGCGTCTGAAAAACTAATTGTCCCTGTCTTTTTATCCTCTTGTCCGATTGTGTATGACCACTTGAATGTTGATAAAGTTTTAAAAACAGATAAAAGCTCAGTTTTTAGTTTCTTATTAATTTATTGCTGTAATTGAAAATAATTTAAGGGTGTTCGAGCCAAGTTCTAATCTAAAAATTCTATTTTTTCATTTTACTCAACAAATATTAAATTTAGAATTTTTTCCCTCTGTAGAAATTAACCAACTTTTAACTAGAATTATGCGTACAGAGCGAGAAAACATCCAATTGAAATTTTTTTTAAATAAACTGAAAATATTGAATTTTGAAGTTAGATTTTGAATTTCTCGTTTTTTGCAAAAAGTATCGAAATTAAATATTTTTTCGCTCTGTATGCAGTCTAATATTTGAAAAAAGATTAGTGCTACAGAGCGAAAAAATATTTATCTATAATTTTCATTGAATAAAATGGAGAATCGTATTTTTAGCTTAACACTTGGGTCCAACGCTCTTAAAATGGAAAATTTTAAAGTGAAGACTGGAATTGTTTAATTTAAATTTATCACCGGTTTTAAATAAGAGATTGAGGTCATTTTGAGATGAAAATTAAAAAATGGATCACAAATCGAAAGATCTAAATTCCAGCGGCGTTGATCTCTTGACTATGAAACTGAGCCATAATCATAAATTCAGATCTTGACATGGTATTTACTGTGCGTTACACATATGCGAATCTCATCCCTGGAATATAGTTACGCATGAAGAAAATGAGATTGACTTAACAGAATGTCTCGGTCCTTTATGTCGCTGGCCAGATGAGATGCTGGTACTTGAAGTTCATCAGTTTGTATCGAGCAGTCAGTTGATTTGTTTCTTCTTGAATCTTGACCATTCCAACATTAAATTCCAATAACCGTGGATCAAAAATAGTGAGTACAATATTTTGAATTTTCAAACTCATTAATTATATTAATTTAAAAAAGGGAATAAATAAATTATTTACAGATTGCAATATTTCTTTTCTAATTTAAAAATAGCAATAATTTTTAGCAAAAGTTATTAAAAATATGTAGGAATTCGGAAAAGGAAATAAATAAAATAGGAGTATAAGAATGTTTATTAAAATTTGTTTATTGAAATGATTTTTTTATTATTTTCTAACGGATAGTAAAATTTTTATCCACATTGAAGTCCTGGAGAAATCTTTGAAGCTGCGGAGACTTAAATATTAAATTTAAAATACATCTCAAGTGGATAAGAAATAAAAAGGCAAATTTCTGAGAAAATTATTTTATTATAAGAAGAAAGTAAAATAATAAAAAATGTTTCTTTCTTAAAATCCTCAGAATCTTGAAAATAATAAAAAAAATCCAATATCTTCTTTCTGATGAAAATGTAAAAATACTAGTATTTACAATAGAATCGTATCACAAACTTAATTTATCGCCTTAGAATTTTTATATCTTTTTTAAAAGGAATTGGTATTTAAAACAATATGATAATATTAATAATATTAATACTCATTATTAATAATAATATTTACAAAAGTGTCATAAACAATTCTATATATATATCATATAGTTGTATATTGAAAGGAAACATTATATAAATATATAAATAAATGTAACAAAATTTATGTTAAACTTATAGGTCGATTTAAAACTACAAAAAATAAATATTAAATATAATTAAGGCCTATACAATTATTACGTAAACTGCTTGTTGGGGGGGGGGGGGTCCAAGTAATTTTTTATCGTCAGTGTGTCTAGCGGATCGGGAAACCGGGAATTTTATTTTTCCGGGAAAACCCCGGACATTTCATTAAGGCCCTGAAATTTTTTGTATTTTATTGAAAAATAGACTTTTTTCTACTTTATATCCTTTTTATTCTATTTCTACTTTATCAAAGTAAAAAAATTTTTTTTTTTCAAAAATCACAAAACCCGATTATTGTTTACGTGTGGTCGGGAGG
>UCOK01019602.1:206292-284400 GCA_900474325.1 Synergus umbraculus | reverse complement strand
CGGTATAGAATATGTGTTAGAGAGTATTAGTATAAAAATCTTGGCAAGTGTGCTAAGATATTTTTCACGCTCTTTATCCTAGTCCCTGGTCCATCCAAGAAAAAAGGGTCTCATTGTTGCTAGAAGAATACCAAGCCTTTAAAAGCTCGTCCCGTGTATTCTTAGGGCTACTAAAAAAAGAGGCGCTTTCAAAGATTCTTGTGAAATTCTTCATTAAAGCTCTCGTCCCCAGACAAATATGCTCGACCCTTATTCCTTATTCCTTCCAACAATATCCTACGAGTCACGAAGCACTCGAATTTACTATTTGTTCTCTTCAGTAATTACGACATGTTTTTCCCACATTTCCAGATTTTACGGGTTTTATCGATTTTTTATATTTTCATCTATCATACCATCGAATTTATATTCACTGGATTGAAAACAAAAATAACAGCCAATTTCGATCTATTGTTATGAAATAAAAAGTGAACTCGTGATAAATAATATTTTCACTTCAATTTTCTCTCTAAAATGAACGTTACCACTGGAAATGGAAGTAAAACAAGAAGTCACGTACTACTGACAGACTTTTAATTTTCACTCGTTGCATTTTTAATTCCGCGAATATCAAAGCGCTCGCAGGGCGCGTGGCGATCTTTTTTATTTCCGTTTTTTTGTAACTACTTTTTTAACGTTGCCAGACGCGAAATTGAATTTTCCCTTGGTGAAACCATTAACCACACGTAGGAACAATGGCCTCTAAATGGAAGAGAGAGAAAGAGAATGGAGCCACACAGTCAGTCGGTGCATGGTCCAGGCAGTTTTTACCGAGATCGAGTATTAACGGTTGCAGCTGTTGCGTCGATGCCATGGGAAAGGGTTAGCCACCCTGGAATATAATCATAGCTCCAAACTTTGTTTTGCGAATGGCAACCTATTACCATCGTTTGCACGATTAAAGTCTCGTTTTTAGAAGCTTAATGGAGATTTCCTTGTGCCTTGCAACTAACTTCGCTAACGAAATGATCGTCGCAAAACTTTTCCTTTCAAAAATCCATGGTAATTTGCTCTCTTATCTTCTTACGAGGCACTCAAGCGAGAAAGCAGCCAGGATTTTCAACCTGAGCTATTTTTTGGACTCGTACCAACAAAAAATATTAGCTACATGTATCCATGACATGTAACAAGAATTTAATTACAGCATAATGATTTTGATGAGGATTTAGCTTTCCAGTCTCGTAAAAATGTGGGTGTATTTTGTAATTGATTATTCTAATTAATGGGAGGCTTGCATTAATCAAGTCAAGGAACAAATTCGCTTTAAAGACAAGCAGCCGGAAATTGTATAGAAATCGGTTGAAAAAGGACACAAGGCAAATGAAAGAGTAGTTGGGGGAAGGTATTCGTTGTTGTCAGCCACGATTATTCATTCACAGCAGGATCTGGCATGGTGGTATATCCGGTGCGTTGCAATACATCATGTTATGTTAGGCGTTAAACAAGCGTCTGTATTATTACGTTAACATATTGCGTGCGTGCTCAACAATCAACGATTCTACGAAATTTATGATAAGGAATTTCATGTCATCTGAACATTTACACGGAGAAAACTATCTTCACAATCGCAGAAATAGTTGTGGCACCCAAAAATTGTAGTTGAACCATATTTTACTATTTTTTTGGTAGTGACAACCATAGCAGTTCTTTTATCACCAGTCTGCAACTTCAACGTAATTATCACACAGTAGATACGTTCAGGCTTTAGTAAGCCAGTGAAAATTCGTCTTTCAGAGTTGACACACAAAATAACGTCATGAATTACCGACCGGACAATTAAGTAAAATATCTCGTTGAAAATTTGAGAGATGAAAGAAAATATATTAGCCGACCGCTGTCTGGTACCTTGGAGCTCATATTTTGCATGAAAAATATATTTTTCATCAATTTTCCATGTTCACTGTCCACTATAGCAGATGATTTACCAGGATTTGCAAAGATTATGTGGTTTGCTATAGTGGACATGGAAAATTGATGAAAAATATTTTTTTCATGCAAAATACGAGCTACAAGAGACCAGACAGCAATCGGCTAATATATTTTCTTTCATCTCTCAAATTTTCCACGAAATATTTTACTTAGTTTAAAAATAAGAAGGTGGAAAAGAAATACATTGTCCGGTCGGTAATTCGTGACTTCATAGTTGGGTATAATTTGCCCTTAAGGGATGGAATCCGTTATATTGAAAGGATTAATCTCTTATCAATCTTTTTTTTTCAGTACAGAACTTTCTGCAGAACAAGGTTTGGAGTATGAATTTCAGAAGAACGATGGCGAGGTAAATTTTCGAGGATTTGTGAGAACGTGGTTGGAAGACGAAGATTTTACGACATAAATCTGCTTGAGGGAAATATCAAGAGCCATAACATAAGCGTATCGAGGCCATGACGGTGGATGTGAATGTGGAAGAAGGGTTGGTGGAGAATGGTTGGTGCTATTGCTGTCTGTAGACTGTCATTTCCGTCTGTAACATAGCAGATACAGAAGCACGTCGTACTGTTATCGACTTTCCACTCGATATACGGTCGGTGCCTACGATTGATTGTACTTTTCCACATGTATAGCGGACGTTACACTACTAACTTTTCAACGCTCGTAAAAGCGATTGCCTTTTACGTGCTATGAGTAAAAGTTCAACTATCTTTTTTTATCAAAGTAAAACCCTTGATAAATGTTATTTGTTAGAGAGAAATATTTTTCATGAGAGTGGTTAAAGTTAAACGTTGATTTGTGTGAAAGTGACAGATCTCATACAGTTTTCCCTTCTTTTTGTTTTTTAATCTGCACAAGTTGTAACAAATGGTCGATGTAGTAAAACATTTAGCGAAATTCCAATATAGTACATAGAATTTGAAATATTTAGTACGGTTGCAATTCGTTATATTTGTAAATAAAGAAAAAATGTTTCTTTCACTCAGTATCAAATGTAAGTAGCTTTCTAACTATTCAGTTATGAAATTGCGGAAGGTTTAAACTTGTGCTTTGAATCTCAGTTCAAATGTAGTGAATAATCTATTGAAACTCTGAATTGAAAAGGGAAAAAAAGAGGATTTTGCGAGTAGACGATGCCTGAAATTGTCAGAGTTTCGTACTCGTTGAAAGCTTCTCGTCACGTAATCAGAGACTATAGAGTTCACCTGCTATAAAAGGGTAGCACGCTTCTCTCATCAGCTCGTCAAACGGACTGCTCTTGGTACTTTACACTGGAGCACTACTGCACCAAAATCCGCATGCGAAACGGGATTCAATGTGCAGACTAACGAAGCGTTGTTGCAGCTACCTTCCAAGTAATCTGATTGCCAGAAAGGCAATCTTCTACCTACCCGCTGCAATTAAAATCCTTAGATTTTACATACCGAAACGAAGGGCAAACAAAATATTTCCCAAACGAATAATTACTCAAAGAAAGTTCCGGTTATTTTAACCAGAAAGATTGAGTTTTAAAAACTAGAATTTATAAAACTTCAGTGTAAATCAAAAACTGACATAAACATCTTCTGAAATGATAGTTACAACGTATTTTGAGCCACACAGACCAGAAATAACTGTTTCATCAATAAAACGAAATATCTTCCTGTACTGAATGTTTACAGCTCGTAGTTATAGTGGAGGTTTTACTTCTGATCTTTACGACCTTCAACACCTTAGTTCAGGTGTTACAAACGAAGCTTAAGTGCGTACCTAGAGCTTAACTCTCCCTAACGACAGTAGGAAACTAGAATCCTGGTTTACAGGAATAAGCTTAAATCCCGAAATTTAGTTGTGAAAACCGACGGTATGATTTCAGTATTTGCTTCGTAGATAACGTAAATGCTTACAAAATAGGATTATGCAATATTTTAAGATAAAAAAAACTTCTATTTGTTTTTAAAAGCATCAAAGAGTATTTTTTCATTCTTTATACATGTGCATATATATTTGAAGACCTACCCTAAAAAAGGAAGGTCCCTCCATGACCTAATGGTCAATTATTATTATTATGTGCTGACCGTACTAACTTCTGCAGATGCAAGTTGCAGAGCCTGCACTTTAGATGCTTTGGGCTAACAAGGAAAGATCGTAACAGCACTCGACGTAGATATGGTGTTTAGGGAGTGAACCTGGACTCCACAGGGGCTGATATAGTATAAGGGTGACTGTCGCGTTTAAAAGGCCCGTGCGACGATGTACCCTTAAAGCTTTTCTGGCATCGATCCGTACTTGTTCATGGAACAATGTCTCTAACTCTCTCTCTCAACCCCCGTGGATTTTCCACGAGCCAGGTCTGGTTTAGCAGAAGCACAGTGTTCGATCCTTCCTTCTCTATCTTCATCGCATCGTTTCACTCTTATTGTCAACCACTATGTCGAAGGGACGAGTGCTCCTACGAACTTCGAAACACCGAGCTTAAGGTCCTCAATTTGAGACCAAGCTTTATCGAATCTCGATCGTACACAGACCAGACGCTCTTAATTTTCAAGTTCATTCCCCTGAGTCAAACTTTTCTTTTTCGAGAGAAGACAGTTTCGTAATTATTTCTGTCTAGTTGCTTTTTACAGCAGACAAATTTCAAAACTATAAAGGTTTAGATTTAGATTGCATTCGTAATTAAACAGTATTTAAGTCCAATCTTCTGGAAGAAGGAATTTAAAAGAAAATATCAACTGAATAATATTTAAAACTGAAAATCGAGAATTATAAATTTAAACTCATTAAATAATAAATGCACCATATTTCGTTTTGTGGCCTTTGAAATATTGGACAATTAAAAATTTAATAAGCCCAGAATAAGGTAATTTATAAATTTTGAATTTCGCCTACAGTAAAAACTAAAGTACATTTCCAAATTCAGTGTAATCGCGATGTAAAGTTAATGTATCGCAACAAACAGTGCAATATGCATAAAGCAGGAGAAAATGCAGTGCGGGTTATTTTACCATAGGGACATTTAATTCTATTACTTTAGACAATAATGTAGTCACAGGAGTAACTGCAAAATGCATTAGCATACAACAACGTAAATGGGGAAAGTTCAAACGAGTGAAAAGCCCGTTAATGGTACAGACAGGTTTTTCCCATTGATTATGCTTTTTGATAACAACCCTTAATTACTTAACCATTTAATTACTTAATTGCTTAATTGTTTACTTAGAGAAAATAGTTAAATATGCCCTTACTATAAATTCTAGCTAAAAGAGAGTTTTCATAAGAGATGGGATCTTTTTTATAGTTATATATTAACCAGAATATGTGATTAACATAACTGAAGATTTTTAATAAAAATTACCTAGTAACTTTAACCAGAATTTTCAGATTTCAGCCGTTTCACTTCGTTTAAAGTAAAAGTTTAGCTGCGCTTCATAGGCATTAAATTTACCCCAGTAAATTTCTAAAAAATAGTCTAGCACACTTGTCAAATATCGATTTGGGATGCTGCTTATATGCACATTTTAACGGGAGAAAGAGGCGATTCGTTTTGGGTTTGCTCAATAATATCCAGGGTCAGCGTCCATGGAAGTGCTGTGCGTTATTGGCGGTCGGCCAATATCGGTGATTTACCACAGGATCCGTTGCTGGTTATTGCGTGGGAACGCGGTCTCCTTATTTATACGTTACAAGGTGTACTTTTATCGGGTCGCTGGGAAATAAAGTACCTACTATTTGCGGCTCCGCGCGTAAAATAAGCGATTTTCGTAGCTCGCTCGCTGAGGTCTGTAGAAAAAGCAACTTCACCTCGCATTTTGTAATTTAACTTCCGGAAACGTTTGGGAAAGTCGGAAAGCTTCTAGTGCATGGAATTAAAAAAGCAATTGAGGTTTTACAAAAAAATCACTTGGGTATATTAGTGCTTCTTCCTTTTTCCATTCAATCTATTTTCCATTTCACTCAAATGAGGCAGAAAATTGCTTTCGACATACTTTCGCTTTTTACAATTTGCTGCTTTTACAATTAGTGAAAATTGTCACTTTACTCCTAATATATGTATATTCTCAACAACTATTGAATCTTAGAAGCAAATTTGATTCTTAAAGATTGATTAGTTAAGATTTTAATTTTTTTTATATATGTAGTGACTAATTTCATTTCCGACTGATTTAAACAATTTTTAAGTGTTTTTTAAAATGATCTTACCTGGCCAACTCTCTCTGAAGATGATGTACCCTGGAGCGTGCTCGTTCGGCTTCGGCCGTAGCCTCGCGAACCCGAGTCTCTGCCTCCATTCGTAGTCGCCGTTCTCGTTCCACATCTCGTTGTGTTGCCTCCCTCTGAAAAAAATCAAATATAAATTCATTAGTATACTATTTTTTCAATTTACAAATATTATATTTACACTAAATTAAGTCAATAAACAATAAACAGAGCTTGACTCGATTATTCTCAGATGGGGGCCATCATAATATATATGGTGCAGTTTATCAGCTTTTAAGCTGCCTTTCACTATTCAATTTTTTTAAATATTAATATATATTTTATAGAATAAAGAGAATTTTACAGTTAAAATGTTCCAGACCACAGAGTGAATAATAATCCATTTCGCTTTTATCGCACACATTCACTGTAAAAGCCTGAGGGTGCTATTTATTGAGAATGACGTTCGGGAAATCAGCAGCGATGATCGAAATTCAAAGCAAATCCGATGGGGGTTTATCGCCAATCAGAAACATTAACTCGTTGGAAGTTGTAAGGCTCAACAACCAGAGTAAAAACGAATATATAGCTGGTCATTGGTAGAGACAACGGCTATCGGGTTAAATCGCGTGAAATACATAGCTTTCACCACATTGGAGCAATGCAATTATTGATGGAACAATTGTCCGAATAACACGACAAGTCCCATTCAAAAGGGCGCAATCAATGTAGCGTGCAACACTTGAATTTAAATTCATGAATAATTCCGCTTCGAAAGATCCACGGTATTTGTCCTTTGCACCTCTTCTGTGTATATGATACTTAACGATATCCTATTTATCGGATTCACCCTGCAAGCTACAATTATAATTGATGCTCCCATCGTGACATCACTTCATAAGTGATTTTCATTTTTTCGCTTAATCAGCAGGTATTTAGTTCAAATTGCAATACATACTAAAAATTATACACTGAGAAACTCTGTGTTAGAAAAATTACTATTGAAATAGTAAAATTTATTATTTTCTGTATTAAAATGTCTCAATTTTGGGATTTTGCCCATACTTGCTATCGAGATTAGTAATTTTTCTAACATCGAGTTTCTCAGTGTACAAGTTAATTTTAATAAAGAATAAAGATATAAAGAATAATAGATTCAACTCAGGGTACAATGTACCACTTCAACTTCTAAGAAAATTATCATAAAATTCCGGGTGGTCTTTGTGAAATTAATATACTCGCTAATATACTCAAAATGGTATCGATAATACCGAGTGCGTGATTTATACAATGCCTATTTCTATAAGAGTATAAGAGAAGCATCTAAACTGAGCGCGTAGCAAATCGATAGTAGCACATCTGTTCAGGATCGTTCTTTCTTTAATAGTTTCGCGACCCCTCGATGCACCCTTCGCTCAGTTTTCCTGCGTATCTCGCTTCTATAGTCACTTTCGCTCTTTTCTGTGCGATCTGCGAGTGAATCCAAGTTTTATTGAAACACTGCCTGTATTATTAGCTTCAACGGAAATGGACGCAGACGCAAGTTCTGACTTTATTGAAGACTAAACCCTCACCAGGGTACAGAATGAATCGTATATCAGCTCCAGTGTTGAATCTAGATCTGTCTTTATGCGAAAACAGGACTGGTTTCAATTCGTCGAGCGCCTTTGTCGCATTGCGTCGCTTTCATTACACGTTTGACGACCTTTTAAATTAATTCAATGTTTATGAGAATTAAACTGAGATACTTTCGATTTACATTGCGGAAGAGTCTAAATGTACGGACGTTCGTACTTTTAGCCCTAGTAAAACAACTTGATTTAATTAAATAATCTCGTTAAACTGTCAAGGTTTTAATTTATTTATCCGTTCTTTAATTTAATTATAATTAAATTAAAGAACGGGGTCGGGAAAAATTAAATTCCATGTTTCTGAAGAAGATTGGATTGAAAAAGAGAAGCATTCCAACTTAGGGGTTACCAAGTCCACTAGACTTGGTAACCGAATTAATGAATATCGTTTTGCAGCTTCATTTAGAAATCAGTTGATCCTTTCGAAGAGTACCTCTTGCAGAATGTAATAGTCCTTAAAACCCTTCCTCGAATCCTCGCTTCAAGATTTAAGACTTGATGCCCCGAAGTCCATGCATAGAGGAAAGACTATGGTCGATGGAAATGGGAAAACGAAAGAGGGTATACGATAGAGGAGAGGAGAGTATCGAGAGCACAATCTGGTAAAAGCTGGCTGACCACTGCGAGGTGGTTTTAAGGGATGGCTCAACGGATTTATGGGAGCCTTAAATCCTCGTGAATGCTTTCTCTTTCTTTCTATTTTTTTCCCTACATTCTTCTTCCAGCTCTGCCGATCTGGAAAACTGCCTCCGGCTTGATATCAGGAAGAGTCGCCAAGTTGGTCAACGAAAAAGGGAGCGCCGAGTATTTCGATTTTTATATAGAGTCCATGTTATAAGCAAGTACATCTTGTGAACGAGTCGCCAGGGAGCGAATAAAAACGTCAAAAGTAAAGGACAGCGATGGATGAGAGAGCAACTTCATTCGTCGACGACAGAAGGATTGATGGTTCCGAAATGTGGAAAAGAACAAGGAACAAGGAAATTTCGTGCGTTGAATGATTGATAGAACTGGTATTAATAGAATTAGAAGCTATTTCATAATCTAAGTGTTCTAGGCATTGTTAATTATTATCCAAACTATTATTTAAAGTATTAAGATAGTTCTCATTAAATTAGTGACATAAATTTGAAAATTCTAGATTCACACAGAGGAACATATAAAAGTTCAATAACAAGGTGATAAATGATGAAATTATACTGTTCCTGAAGATCTGAATAATAGCGGAAGTGAATGCCGTGAAGTATTTGAGGAAAAGAAGAAATGCGAGTTCATCTTCATTCTCTATGGGAAACCATGTGATGGTAATAGATTATGCGAATCGCGTTTATTCCACGAAAGCACTTCCCGCTTGCCTTCCGCTCAGGTGCTCATTGGTCAATGTAATTGAGTTAGGAGATCCTATGATCGACCAAGAAATAATTAATGGCCGACTTACTTCTGGAATACTTCATGAACCATGAGGTCCTTGCAAATCTTTTTCGCAGAGAAAGGAATCCTTGGTATTAATAATACAAACCTGAGGAAATTTTCACCCTCTGGAGTTGACGATGATCGGAATCTTGACGTCCCGTGGAAAGGATCCATTCGTCCTGCAGAAAAGAAATGTTGCCCCGAACGATACGAGGGACTTGGTAGTTCAGTCACGTGCGTCTGATCCTTGCCACACACTCGGCAACTACAAAATTATTATAAATCTTCCCAAGCCCGCTTCTTTTTTATTCTTTCTTGTTTGCGAACTATTGAAAATAATTTTAGAAATGCATGTTTTGCTGCAGATATCTATTCTAAATGCAGAATAATTTTCTTGGGATCCTTTTAAATACTTAAACGAACTTCAAGAGAGATTGAGACACCTTATTCGCAGAACGTTACATCGTTATTGAACCGCTCGTGGAAGAACGTCCTCCGAGGCGTTTGAGATCGATACTATGGCCGTTAGATTTCGATCGCCACACATCACTCGACCGATAAGGAGATATTCATGCTCAAGCCCATGGTGGTTAACCATGCACTCGAGCGTACCAAACTTACGGCGCGGTGTCCGTGTCGCGGTCAAAGGAATCGCGTGACTTGAACATAAATTTTCTCTCTGAACTGCCAAGAGCCACTGTCAGTGTTGTATGTATATTTATATACATATACCACTTATAAACTTTGTATCTTGAATGGTTTGCGATTAGGAACATCCGTGCTCCTGAATATTCTGCAGAGTACATGGTACGTGATTCTATGGGTGATGCTTACGTCGCTGTTTCAGAGTTCGTTAAATATAAATGGTTTACATGATACAGTACCATAATAATAACTAAACATTCTGACAGGTGGAGTAAGTAATATAATAAATGTTACACAGAATAGCTACGCTTTTCAATTGGTAGCACTTCCCTTTTTTTTGTTACTAATCGTATTTTTCTCCTTTTTCCTAGGGCAGCAATCAAACCAACCGTGAACGATTAAAATTTATCTCATGACCAAATGGCTCGATGACATTGTTGCATATATGCGATTGCATAAAACACTGGGGTGGGCGAACACGCGTAAGCTGCGTGAGTTGACGCTATTGATTTTGCTTGGGCGAACGTGTTAACGAATGCGAGCTAGTTTCGGTTTCATGTGTCAAATTAGCATATGTGTGTGGCTCCTGGGGATTTTATTACTGCGACACCTACCGTTCTCAAATGTTGAATATTGCGTGCAAAAAATTGATAAAGTTCTGTCAAATTTCAGCCCGTTATAAATCAGATTATATAATATAACATTTTGTACAAGTGATACAAGATCCACCTCTACTATTCGTTTTAACATTTATTGACATGATAATTGACAAATTGACATGATCATATGCAGAAAACTAATAATTTTCAAGAACCTCTATGTAGAATTAGAATTGAATCAGAGATTCTGTATAGGGAATGTGACTATATTATATAGTTGACAATTTATTCGTCTTATCGTTGAGATTGAGGTTGAGAATATTAAAGATCTCTCAGATTTGAGATAATGGGGGCAAACGAGCCATTTGCGTGGTGAACTTGTTGACTGATGTCCAAGAAAGTCACTGACCGTGTAATACCGTAAAGTGAAGTTTAATTACAGACAAGTAAAGAGCCAGAACAGAGAAATTGCAAGACGTTTTTTTTCATCTATGCAACTATAAATGAGAGAAAATTAATGGTTAGAGAAATCTATGGCCTTAAATGCTTTAAAAACTAAAAAATCGCCTGAACTAGCATACTATTTTACCAATAATGCGAGTCTTCGCGCATTAGTTCACCAATTTTACGCATATATCAGTTTATGGTCTACTCTATATTCTATAATAGACCATAATCATTGCTTTTACTAAAACGGTATAAGTAGTGGCTGTAAATTTTAAAGAGAGCTTCGAACTAAAAGAGCAAGTAAATTATATAATAGATAGGTATAGAAAAGAATGTTTATCTTGCCGTTGTCTTCTGTAATCTATCTTTTTAAAGGTGCTCAAATTGCGCAATGTTGAATAAGCCATTTATTAAAAAGCAGAGAGGGTCACGGATAAGTGAAATGTAATAATGTGTGGGTTTTAGGTCTTGTGTTTACAGATGCATAACACGTGGACAATATGTTAAGAGCCAGAAGGTATATTATAACGTGGGAAAATTATACTCGGACCTCAATTCAACTTCATCTACATTTACATTTCTCACCGAGCGAGGATTAATCTGATTATCAATCATAATTCATCATCTCCGATCCAAAATATAAAAACTTTTAATCCCAAATCCTTTCCTAATACAAATGACAAATCAAATAAAATTACTATTCATGTGACTCATACAATCAAAACTTTATTATAGATTTATTTTACTCTCGACTTAAAAAGGTGTTTGTAATTGAAACAAGAGGAATGTCATCAATTTGGTCTTGATTCAGCGAAAAGAAAGAGGAAATTAGAATTCTTTTTGTCCCCTGGACCTTGAAAACGTTAAATCTTGCAGAATGAAATGGGCGAACTTCGTGAGAAATTCCAGGCGAGCATTTTTTAAGGCAAAAGAGGAGAGAAAGAGAAAGTTATGCAACGATACAAATAGGAGAGAATCGTAACTCGGGCTCAGTTCCAACGACTGTACGGGACGTCGTCTAATTTTAGTAGTGCATCCTTCACCCACGGATTCCGAGGGGCGACCATATTTACGAATACAGAGTAGGGTAACCAGCAATCTAGGAAGAAATTAAAAAATCGTCGCTTAGTTAATTCTTTTTTTTTTTGAATCTTTAGCGTTTGAAATAGAGCAATCAAAAATGGTGATAAAAACGAACTTTAATACAGTGATGAGTGTAATATTGTGTGATTTTACTGAAGCTTTCAAAATGGAAGTCCTAAAGCTTAAATCTTAAGCTTGAGAAGTTTCAAACTGAGAATATGCAATGCCTTTTTGTAATTGAATAATTGGGTAATTACGAATTTAGATGTAAATGGAAGGTTTCTATGAAGTTTCATGTACTAATTAATGCGATATGAAAGGAGAATTAGAAGGGGTGAATCGATACGTCTGTTCAATTATGCTCTTGAACAGTATCGCTGCCTGAACAATTTATCATCAGAGATGAGTACTATCGGCGGATTATGCATCATGTTCATATATATACTCGAGCCATACGATCAAGTCGTGTGAGGCACGGGTCGCAGCTGCAATAATAAACCATCCACCACAATGCACTCTGGGAATTTGATCGTGAATGCACACGCGTTCACACGTTTCATGTGGTACCCATACATCCTACATGCAGTAGGTACGCGTGTATGCAACTTGATTCGCATAATATTAAATGAGTCATTAGTTAGATGCTAATAGCGTGCATATCATCATTGCCTACATTAGACAATACCACCTTCTCAGTGCATTAATTCAAAACAGTTAAAATTCACGGATACAATTAATTATTTGAATTCTCTGTGTAGATGACGGAAAAACATTTCTTGATTAACTGAATAAAAAAACAACTCGTTTCTATCAAGTTCTTTAACTAAAACATTTTCAAGTATTTGCAGAGTTGCGAAGAATGGAGGGTCGATTGACAAAGGATAGATTGAAGAATTCGGATCTCGAGTTAAATTGAAACTCGAAGCACAAAAGCTCGGAAATTCTCAAACAAGCCGATTCGAATTAAGGGGAATTCCAAAGTACTCGCTGATTGATTTTTGGAAATTTTCGAGGGAATTTCAACGTGTAAGTAGGGAAAAGTCGAAGATACAGAAAAAACATCGAATTCTGTTGCTATGGAATTCTACATCCTGGAGTTAGCATATAGATTAGATTTTTGGAATACTCAGGGTAGAAAAGTGAAACGCTCGTTTAAAAAAAAACTTATTATTGATATTTCCATTTAAGAGACGAGCTAACAAAACCCCTTCTGGAAAGAGAATCGTGACATAAAGCTGAAAAGAGGCATCAGAGACTCACCCTGCTCTGTTTAGTGAGGCTGGCGCCCATGAGACGATGAGTTTTTGACGCGTGGGCGACTGGGGGGGTTCCCTCGTTTTCGGGACATCCCAGTCCTGAGGGTGCAGAGAGAGAGGACCCTCCTGCCGTTCCCCAAAGGTGCACTCGTGCGGCCACCCTGCCTATCTGGCCCTCTACAGTTCGCTTTATAAATCGCACAACCTTCCTTTCACTCCCACCCTCCACTTTTTCCGCTCCACTATCCTTATTCCTCTTCTCTTCCTCGTTTCGTTTCCCTCCTTCCTCCCTCTTCCTTCTTTTTCCCTCCAAAATTCTTCTTTTTTCTCACCTTCACGTCCTTCACGCGCACTAAGTGTAACTCCCACGCGACAACTTCCAAACTCTCGAAAGCAGTCTCGTCGCAGCTGCGCTCGCTATCTGACCTGCAAGTTCAAGAAAGCTCTAAGACGAAATTAATCGTCCTTGCCTCGGCAAGAATCGAAGACGAGGACAGTCAACGACCCCTTCGAGGACCACCACTTATCTAATCCTCTCAGAGGTACTTGAAGAGTTTAGAATCCTCTGGTTGAACACAAAATATCATTGATAGAGACCTTTTTGGATTAGATGCTTCAGTGAACTTGAAGATTTAGAACCCTTATCTTAGTTGCAGAAACGGCGGCGAAACTCTTGTTACGTTTATGCAAGGTTTTATTTCCGGGCAATAAAATCGAGCAGTAAAAAGTCCCTCGGAGTTGTAAACGGTAGAAAAATATAACGATCTCTTGGTATAAAAAGCTTGGTATCGAGATGGAAACGTTATCCATAAAAGTCTTCTTCCAAAAGGGGATAAGGCAGCTTTCTTTGTAAAAGTATCATAAGATTCAAGGGTGTTATGTGTATCATAAGTATCATGTGGAATGACTTTAAGTTGGCAGGTCCCACTTATCTCGAAATGCTTTTCTAGCTCGATGAGTGTTTCGCATAGTTATATTTACGTCTGCTTGATTAGGCACATGAGAGAGTATATTTTTAGGAAGTTTCGAGGCAGACGGCGTGGCTTCGGCTTTGAATACGAGAGTTTCAGTATCTTGAACTGGCAGTTGTATTTAAATGTAGTTGTAGTTTAAGTTCCTTGTGAAGCTAAAATATAAAAACAGATCTTGATTCACGAGACACACGCACACTGAAGAATCGCGGAAGGAGGGATAAAGGCAATTCGTTGTGAGTGAGCACTGGATTGTTTTTATTGTTTATTGAAAATCGTCATGAGAATTGAGATAAGAGTGATACGTCAACAGTATCTGTGCTTCACGCACCATGGACGCCGGTCGACTGACCGAGGGAAGCAAAAGGGCGACTCTGACGATTCTGACTCACTCACCCCCTGGTTAAGTGTGCATAACGCATGCGCGAACCCCTGCTGTCGCGCACATGTGTCCCGAGACTGAGACGCTTTCTCTTTCGTGGACACCGATTTAACGTACGCGACTGACGACACTGAAAGCGTATTTGGAATTTTAAAAAGACAAAGATGCAATTAGAAATTAGATGTCTTGTTAGAAGGTTGTCAAGTGTGCTCAAAGGGTAGCGCGCACAAAGGGTAGGAACTAATTTTGCGAATTTAGTTCTTTGTACTTTTATGAGAGCTTTTGTTATAGACGTTTTTTAAAAAGGATAATAAAAATCACGAATTTTTGCTGTCTTAAGCAATTAGTTCCTGAAAATCCCCACAAAATTTCTTATAAAAGCTTTTAAATGTTTGAAATATCGTAAAATTCTAAGAAATACCATGAAATATATTTTTCAGTGATATTAACGAGAATTTGTGGCCTTACCTAGAACTTTCTTTTTATGGGATGAATGAATACTCTCGCAGGTTTATATATACCTTTATAATAATTGCTCAAAGTCACGAAAGAACTTGTTCATACATCATATATAAAAATAGCAATGATTTTAGTTCTAGTGTTGATTCTTTGACATTTGTAAGGTATCTATTTTTGAAAAACTTATATCCCATCCTCTTTTCCAAATAATAGCACATTTCAGTACAATTTTCTGATATCGTTCATCATACACATCACGTGTGTAACGAGATGTCCCTGCTGACAATATCCTGTCTGTAGAGCATAAGGAGTGTATTAACAAGTTGCCAATATCACGAAAACCCGCTGGAGTATAACGGGCGACATTGTTGAAGCACACAATTTAATATGCGAACCCCAACCGCTCGATCATAGCGAGGTCTCGAGGAGGAGAACCCTCTTCATCTTGAAACCTCCGCATACCTTATCTATCTCCTCGCAGTCACTGAGCAGAGATCTCCACGTTATTGGAAAGCTCTGCTTTCAACTACTTTGATCAACGGAAAGCACCCTCGCTTCGTTGGTATCAGTCAGCGATTCTCATGGTTTTTGTCCCATAGAATGGCGATGAGAAATCCGCACGGCTATTGTTAAGCGTCAAAAAGGCAAATCCATGGGACACAGGCCTTTGTTTTCCGTTATTGTCAGTCTACTTTCATGCCTTTCCCTATCCTTACTTCAATAAAAAGAAAGAAGCAGAATTGGATTTGAAAAAATAAACAATAAAAAATGAAGAATGAGAAAATTATTCCGCTGGAATAAATTTAAAAAAAGGAATTGCCATTTTATTGCCTACTTATCTAAGTGAAAGATTTCAAAATAACTTCAATTTTTTAAAGCTTTCCTAACAGAAAGCGACTTTTAATATATAATATTTTGCTTATAAGCGTTAATTTAAAAATGTAATTAACCGGAGACTCAAGATAACTATAATTTTTTTCTGTATTAAATGAAGAAGCTTTTTAAAAGTTTGTTCTGTAGCACATGTCGTACCAACATTACGTATGCTAATAATCAGTGAGCCTCGTTTATCACCTGGGTCGCTTACATGCCGTTTTCATCGTCGAGCTCCTGTCGATTCGCTAATTAATTAAATTGTACCCTCGCACAACCATGTCTGCTCAGAACTGAGGTTAAGGTAGACGTTAGGTTAGGGTTAATTGGCTCGATAATTGCAATGGAATTTCTACATGGATTAAAGCGATAAAGCAATCCCGTATAATATCACGAACCAGTACACCCTCTACTTTTACTCGCATGTCGTGTCGATTGAAGATTTTCTGTTATTTAATAAAAAAAAAAAAAAATGCAGATGAAAGTTTGACTTTTATATGTTCTACAATTTCTACGACGAACTTTCTAATCTTATAATTTATGGGAGATGCAAATTTTCTAAATTACAAGATGGGATTTTATACCCAGAAAATAGCTTGGTTGAATCGGTGTTTCTTACGGCACTGATAACAAATCCAGAGAGTTGATAAATTGTTATTAAGTTGAGAAAGTAGGTACATTGACAAAATCTGTTTATCTTTATGAATATCTAATCGGCGACATTCCGAAATTCGGTAATGCGAAAACGGCGTCCGCGTATGCTCAGAGCGACAGGCAGTGCACCTTTTCAGACATTACAGCGACCCTAATTAGATTTAAAAACCCATTAACCGTGCGTTAACCGTAAAAGATATTAGGGACCAATCGAAGTTATGAATTTATTAGATGTTCGGAGCAAATGAGATTACGGGGTCGTAATCATCGCATTTCCACGTACACGGGATAGTCAGCAATTCCATTTCATTCCATATACCCACCCAGCAGAAATTCTGTTGGCAAAAGCTCTTTGCGAATTCTCTTTAATTTTTAATAGCCTTTTTTCATTAATTATAAAATATTCCTTAATAATCTGAACATCCCGCTTGAAATTATTTAAATCTAGCCGCGCTCAAATAATCAACCACAGCAAATACAATCGATTAGAATTGGTTTATTAGATTAGAAAGTGGTTAGGGGCTTTTTAAGGGTTTTTTATGCTTAGGAGACGATTTTTTGTATGACCTAGAGAAATATCTATAACAATAACATTTTAGGTCTCGTGGTTTTCACAAAAAAAAGAATTTTCGTTGTCACGTTGCAAACTTCAGTTTTATCGACATGAAGTACTCGATGCTCGTGTGAGCGCGCATGCATTACTCTTTGTTGACTAGGGGTTGATTAGAAGGGGATGAATATTACAATGAGAACACGCCCAAAGAGCCGGCGGATCTTTATTTTGGGGTTAAAGTTCATTCTCGACGACCTCGTGCCGAAGACCCGCAGGGTAATTCACAGGAGACGAAGAATGTCAGACAAGAGAAAAAATAGGTAGGTGAATACACAATGAACGACGAGAATGATTAAATTTTCATAGCTAGCTCCGTGTCAACGTGCAAATTAATTGACGCTTCCAGTCGACCTTATTGCTTCCAAGCAAAATTTCTCCTAACTTCTATGATGAGACAAATTTACTTAGAAACTGTAAAAAACTCCAGGAGGTCGTTAAAACTCTCTCTGATTAATTACCTGCAATTTTTATTCGCTTCCTTTGTTGAAGTAAGGTGAAGAGTGTCAGAGTTCATTTTTTATTGAAAATTTTCATTTTTAATTCATCTCCTCGATGTTTTTGAAATTTTTGATTTGCGAAATAAGAAATTATCCCTAAGAATTTCAAAATTTATAAAAAATGTTTTAACTTCGAGACCTACAATTTTATAGGATCATTCTCTCTTAATCTGAATTAGTCATAAGCATTTTTACTATAAATTAGTTAAAAACTACTAATTCATAGTAAAAAAGTACTAATTCAGTTAGTAACAGTAACCAAATCAATTAGTGAGCCTTATTAAATAAATTAGTACTATTTTACTGTGAATTAGTGGTTTTTAACTAATTGATAGTAAAAATGCTTACTAAAGTGTATTACTAAACGATTTGGCACTATTTCGTTAGTAACTTATGACTAATTCAGATTTAGAGAGTTTGACGTCAAAATAGTACCGAAAAAATTGTCTATCTCTGCTGAAAAATATCTGCCGAAAAAAATCTCTCTAGAAAGATTCCCGTGATGCAGAATTAATTCTTGGGGGCTGAAAGTGGGTGTGTTCCGAAAGAACTAAGGAAATGGACCTTTTTTGGAGATCTAGGTTTCGAAGTCGGGCCATTTTTTGAATTTTTTCGACTTCTTAATATCTGTTACACATGCTCCTTTCTAAACTGAATTTTCGATAACATTTTATTCTTGAAAGATAAAATAAGGAGAGATTTTGAAAGCACCCTCTTTTTTATACTCTATCATCAAATATATATCTCCATTGTAAACTATATCTTTAACAAAGGCCAAAATCTCTTTTAGAGACGATTTACGATAAAAAGGATAAATAGAGATGACTATGCACTCTTGAATAGGAAAAATCCTATTTCGAGTCACTTGGTCCAACATTAGTCGCCGTATCTCGCACCTAAGCCTTGAAATTTGATCCCCTGCACGTTCGCGGTTCGGTATATCGCGCTTTTCATTGACTTGTGCAGCTTTTGAGAGTGCCGTATTCTGGGGTTGACTGTTTTTGAGGGGTAAAAGTGTGCACTCTCACTGCCTCGGGATGACGCTGTGGCAATTAGCATGCACCCAGTAGCATACAGGGATTTCGAGGGTGGCCTAGATAATCCCTGGTGATCTACGTTCTCAACTATGTATACTGCTAGAACTATACCCATATATACGCTGAGCTTATTGTTGTGACCGTTACAAACCCTAGTCTGTAGTGCGGTAGTCTGGCATTGCACACTGAAATAATTCTCGGTCACAGGAAGTAGGAGATACGGTTATTCACAGGGTTGTACAAGGGTGTCGAGTTGCGCTGTTTATAGCTGGGTGAAAATTGATTGGCACAGAAAATTACAATTTAATACACTCAAAAAAAGTTCTGATTAGAATAAATAGAATTCTGGTTATTCTACTTCTAATTTAGAGAGTAACCAGACAAAAGTGTTAAATATATAATATGTCCTTGATATAAATTCTAGTTAAAAGTATTCAAAGTTTTTGGTTGACAATATTCTAGATATTTTAATCACACTGAGAAAAATGTCTGGTATGGACAACAAAACTTTTGGTTGCTATAGAAACAACAAATTGTTTTGTTGTCCGTAACAGACATTTTTCTCAGTGCAGTTTCTGTGACAAGTGAACAAGAATTTGAAGATATTTCAAGTCATATTAAGAAATTTCAAGAGTTTTAAAGGATTTTTCAATGAAATGTTGCTTTGAATCTTTTCGAATAAAGAGATCATATTGTTAATATCATGCTCAGGGAGAGGATTAATCACGAAGCCACTTTTCGAGAATATGGGGAGAACAAGATCTGAAACTGCTACGCTTCGAAAGGTATTCTTGCGAATATTTAATTAATTAATAAAGCAGCGACAAAAGCAGTACCTTTATTTTACAAATGTCGAAACGACTTTAAAAAGTTTCATCATTTCCTGGCCAGTGAGTCGGATAATCGACACACGATGAAATTACAAAATACATTACAGCCTCGTGTACCAACAAGACAATTCGATCTGTGTGGTTTGAATATCCGGTTGACAATTTCCGGCAGCAGCCTACCGGGAAACAAGGGCGTGTCCCCTTCGGTGGGTCAGTGATATTAGCCCTTTTTTCCCTCCTCACAGTTCGAGAACTTGTTCGAATAATTGTGGGGTAGAAACGGATCGCGGTTCTCTGCATACAGTCTATGTATTTTGCCATTAATTAAAGAGAGCGGGAGTTGCTCTCTGCGATAAAAAGCTCGAAAGCTCACGAAGAGTGTACAGCATACATATACAAGTGTATATAACTATATACTATATTTTGTATACTATATGTATGCTGGATAAGAGTATATCCACATGATGGGTACATGCATGGGAGACTTTTATGGGGGTGTTTCTCGTTGCGAGGAGATAGAGGGCAACCGTTGGTGATCCAGAGGGGTGAGTTCATTGCCGCATTTTCGGTTTAAATTCGGGGATCGTTCTGGATCGACTCTAGCCTTCTCGCACACAGGTGAATCTGCAGCGTGAGGTTATATGTTAAAGTTTTCGCGGAGGAAGGGAAAATGGCGTGTGTGCTCACGTACAGCCGATAATTTATTGAAAAGTTCGTTTCAGCTTGCACGCAGATTTTCGTATCACGTATCCGGAATACGGGGTGCTTCGATGAACAATTTATAGCCTGTTGTCCGGCTCGAACCGCACCCCCGAAAAATTCGGAGGGAATCCAACACGCGATGGTTAAAACTGTAAAAATGGTTTGACGGTAAAGAACCGCCCGGAGGCCTTTGTTCATGGTGACTTGTCACTTTGACAGTTTAGGGGTGGATGCGGGAAGTAGCGGTAAAATCTTTGTTGAAAAATGTAGACAGGAGCTTCCTCATTATTTAGGACCAAACAATGCGAGATACGCAACAAAAAATTTGCATTTTTACGAGTTTCCAGATTTCCAAAGTATCTAACGAATATGGAACGCTGAAGATATAATACTGTTTAATTAGACGAAATGGCCCGTGAAGTGATGCATACACAGGCGACTGTAATGGTGCGACATGCAGGAAACGGAATATGCCAGAGTGCAAAGTTATGTACCGATCAGTGAGGCCGCGCAGTCGACCACAATGCATCCAGTTTCAGCCCTAATGTGGTACAGTCATTAGTTATTATCTGAACTGACTGCCAGGACGATTAGAACGGGTTTGTGAAACACTATCTATTTCCCTTGATGGTATATTTTATGGTATTTTATGATTCTTTGTGTTAGGGGAAAAAATGATAACAAGCCTGCTGTTTTTTAACTCATTTTTATGGAGAATGAAGAGTAAAGTAGATGAGACAGGACCCCTGCGCATGAAGCACGGATTAATTAAAAAAAAAGAGGAAAAAGGGATAGGGATGTAAAATGTCCGAACCTTCAAACTTCGCACAACCTTCAGAGAGAATTAATTAAAAGGGAATTGCGGAATTTCTCGATCTCCGGCCTGCGTGTACTACTACTGTATTTTAAGGGGTACTCTGGGTTTAAGAGGTAATTTGACTCAGTGCGATATGGCTAGAGGAATCCAGTGAGGGTTGTTTTCATGATTCAGAAGAATGGGGATGTGACAAGGAAATGACAAAGTTTCGTGAGTGATGAAAGTCTTCCTCGATTGATGGATATATTCACGATTCCTCATAAAATCTTGGCCGAGGGATGTAAGGATCCTTACAAATCATCTCTTCTTTGTCAGTAAATATAATTTGGATTCTAAGAAATTCTTTGACTTTAGGACTATAGAGTTTTAATTAATCTGGAGAGTTTTTTAGTATCTATAAAGTAATGAAGAAAAGCAGAGAGGATCAGCGTGAACGTTAACTCTGCTAATCAGGATTAAAATTTAACAGTACTTTCCTCATTAGTGATTAGAGATTACAGCATTATAGGTAAACGCATTTAGGAAAGCAGGGTACCGTGGGCATTATTTGCGTCTATATTCGAGCATGAATTTCACTCGATTATCCAGATAACCAAATACCGTACAAAGCGTTAAAGCGGAGTAGTCGAAATCCATTAAGCTGCTTTGTGCGGCATTCGCACCATTCCCTTCGCTAGAACCTTTACCCCTTTTTCGCAGACGGCGGTTTCGTGTGTTTTTCCACCCTTCGCTGTATTCCATCGCCGGGGGTTAACCTCGGACACCCGGAGAAAGAGAAAAAAGGAGAAAAAGATTGGAAATATAACGATAAAGCGCTTAAACGAAATCGCGTGTCTTCCGTCGCTCGGTTTTACTCGTTAAAATAATAAAATGCGATTAACCTCGGCATAAACGGTTTCTGACCTCACACTTATAACGGAACAACTTTCATAAAAATCGTTAAGAAAAATTATCTTATTAAGTAAATGCTTCGATTTTCAAAAACTTTAAATACCCACTTTTATTGTCGATTTTTCTTCTCAACTATATTATTCTTTACATCATCATTATATATAGCTATAAAATATTGCCCTATTATCCGTTGTTTTTACGATCTCGTTAAATAAATCATTTTGAAAAAAAGTGGATGCTATTGGTACATAAAAAAGCACTTTCATCCTAGAAATTCTGCGAAGCAAGGCATCACACATTATTCTTTTCGCCAGGGATACTGAGAACCATCAATTTCCGGTTTACTCGTGGTTATCGACACCAATTAGGGTGAAATTGACAAAGACTGAGGCTCGCAGCAAAACAAAATAGTTTGTGCATTCTGATACGCTTTCCAGTGAACGGAATTGTGCCTCTTGACACTTTAAACCGTAGTGCGTTCCCGGATGACGATATATCAAAGGACTCCGGACACCACGCAGGCGGGAGAAGTAAATTCGAAGGCATCAAAGATGAATAATAGGATAAGAGCCACAGCCACCCTTCGGAATCTTGGTCGGCGCCGTGGCGTCGCAACTCTATACTGTAACTACTCAAGTCGGATGCCATACAGTCGCATTTCCTATTCTGACATCAAAATCTGCGCACAAATACTACCCAAGTCATATGTATATGTACATTGAGAACATGAGCAATAACCTAATGGAAAACAACCGCAATTTCGCGAAAAATATTTTCCGAATTTCTTTTTCTGTTCTGAAAATGACTGCTGGAATTGTCGAGTAGTTGGAGGATTCTTGAGAGAATTGATCTGGTGTCATGAGTGCAACAACCTCAATGTTTGCCCCAATTTCGTAAGGGTGAAGGTTTACTCCAGTTTCTTACATCTTTCAGTAGTATCAACAGAAAATACCACCCGATATAAATCATTTCCCTAAATAATGAAACATTATATTTGTATTTTTGTATAATGACGATATAAGGTTGACTAATATTGATGAGGAAATGGCTAAATGAAGAATTATATCCTTGGAGTATTTTGGTTGGAGAATGCGGTTAAGAGGTTGGACCACAGGGGAAATCCTGGACTAATTATTCGAAGAAGTCCGTTCTTGATAGATGGGACACGTGTTCCCTGATGGTGTAAAGTGTCGACGGGAGCGTGACCGCGTTTTACATGTGCAAAGATGTGCGATTGTATATTTACACGTGTAAATAGATGCGTCCACGTGTGACTGTCAGTGAGCACATGTCTGTACAGTGTGTACGCCTTCTCGCCGATAAAAACTGAGGCAATTTGCCAAAACGTCGGTCCAAAGGCTTCGCATGTAGACAGCTCGACTTGCAGCTGGAGGGTTACATTTCAGTTTTCTGCGCGTGCGGAGGGTTTACACCAGCAAGAATAAGGGATGTCGGGGAACCGTGGAGAACGTCAAGAGGAGCTTGAACGGCAGCGAGAGACGGATATCTCTTCGCAAGGAGGGATGTAAATTGCTCGCACGTACATTAGTCATCATCACTCGCAGCCCTCGCTTCGTCTCGACTTCGTTTTAAAGCAACGCTTCCGGTGCCTTCTGTCTGCCTTCAATTGTCTCCTATCCCTTGACTCGATAAGCCTTTTCGTTGCTCATTTTGATGGCGATGCCCAATTAATTACTCTCATCATTATTTTCGATATTATTTTCGATTAACAGAATTCTTAGTATTTCTTAATCACAATTGCTGCATATCTATTTGTTTCAATTTGGCATCATAAATCTTACTTTGGTAAAGCACCTATCTGTTGATTAGACTGCAAAGTTGGATATAACATGTGATAATACAGCCCGCATTTAATTCGATCGTCCGCTGGCTATGTTCCTCAGTCTGAGAGAAAAAGCTGGTAAATAATGAAAGTCGTTAATGCAGATTCAGATCATGCGGGTCGTTAGTACTCGAGTTCAAGGATGCGATCAGCCCTCGATGCTCACATGGTCAAAATTACAAAGTACCTTTTTCTCCCTAAGGTGCGTTGTTCCGTAAAAAAATGTATTGACCCCACTTGCCTCGGCAATAAAACTTTGAATTTTCATCTTCTCAATATTTTAAACCACATGATTGTCAGTTTTAAAAAATCATAAGATTGCAAAATAAAAGCTGTGTTTATTATACCATAAATAAACCTTTGTGTAATTAAGTGAAATTGTATTCATTTAATTTTAAAATACGGTTTACTGCTCTCTCTGCTAATTTTACAACAACTCATTAACTCTTATTTTTTTACAAATTTCCGAAAGCTGCTCGTTATGCAAGAGCGTAATTTTGCCATTTATTTTAGCAATCAGTTCGGCTCTTTCAATTCCCAGGGTTGCAATCGTCCCAATTAGACTGTGGGTTCGATTTTATTTCTTTTTTTAGGGAAAAACCACCTCTTCTAATTTACATGCGCAAACATACACCACGTGGTTTCACATCAGTTTGTCAGTCGCTGGTTTATCATTAACGAAGACCAGGTATTTTTAAATTCATCTATTTTCAATTAATCCATCTTCCTGAATTATTAATATTGTCGTAATCAAAATAAATCTCAGTTTTAACATAAAATTTTTCACGTAAAACACGTTTATGATAAAGAAATTTTTCAACGAGGAACAACGGCGTTAATTAACACTTTTTTCTTTAGAGAATTCGCAAAAGTTCGCCGCTCTACGACGGTATGTGCCGTAAAATTAATGTCACGCTTGATTAATCAGTGTGGAGAAAATTGCGCGAGAAACCAGTGCCTTTGTTACAGACAATGGCTGTGCAGAGATGCATACATATATATGTTAAATATTATTATCATATCAGAACTTTTTTCATAGCTACGAAAACTAAAACACATCACTTATAATTTCCGGGTGGTAAAACAAGCGTTATTCCTTTACGATAATCTCGCTAATATTCTTTGTTTACCGATTCGCAAATGTTTGCTCGTGGTCTCTTTAGGGCTGATTCGGAATTGGGATGAAAAAGGTTGAGCTTGAACTGGATTAAAATTTTACGCTGTGCCACATCTTCCGGAAAGTTATCCCTCCCCCTAAATCTCGACAAGGTTACTTCAACTGTCGGAAGAAATACAGGAAGATTTTACCCTCTTGTTTGATAAAGTTAGGAAAGTGGAAGTTCGCAACTTTTCCGCGTCAATTAGCCCATTTTCGGTTTACGGCTATTAGCATTTTTATCCTTCCAATGTATTTAAATTAGATTCTTAATAATCTTAGAATCTTAATAATCTTTTGCTTGCTAATACAAATCCAAGATCTAAGAAATTGCAGCTTCATAAAATAACTCTTGTCGTTCTTACCATAAAATGAAAGTCATGTGAAGTGAGTAATTTACAGATAAGTCTTTTGAGTTGAATTCCGATCTAAGACTTGTAGTGTGCATGACCTGGAGTAATCAACGGATGCTTATTCCCTTGATTCTCTAGACGAGGGTTTTGAGTTTCCTGAGTTCCTTTGCCTTTCCATAAAGCGAGAGTTTCGCTAGGTGGCTGATGGTTCCCACGGGAACGAATGACTGATTAGATCCGTCCGTAACCGCCCTTCTTTGAGTAATTCCAAGATTCACTTACGAAGAAGACGTCAGAGATAAATTGCATCTGCACGCAAATATTAACGATACGTCAAAGTCACCAGGGTACGACATTAGACTATCAACGTTGGGTGACATGTCAGATCATTATTCTTGTTTTTATTGTTTTCAGAATGATCAACGGGAGTCGAAGAATCTGTAATATTTCCACAACAAACTTCACTAATTGACAATCTCCAAGATTAGAAGAAAAAAGGCATTTTCCTAGTGGGGAAGCAGTGATAATTTAAGCATAAGAAACAATCCATTTAGCACCTTAAAGGTGTTGCAACATCTTCTTGAAGGAACACGAGGTTTTATCGTTCAATAATTTTAAGGCAATATGATACTACTGAGATGCGGCTCCAATCTGTTCGTCTTGGGCAATGCAAATTGTATGAGCGACGTATATATCAAGTGGTAGGATACGTGAGCTTAATGTCGTCGAGGGTGGTTTTGCGAGAACCCAGGGTAACATCCGGTTAACGCCCCTGCGAAGCATAAACCGAAACCCGTCCACGTCCACGATTATAATATCACGATCATCTTGTCTACTATCATATGAAAATTGCAGCGCACATATTAATTTTAAGATCCTACTCAGAAGAGATCAAGTTGCTTTTAACATTTGCTTTCGACATTTATGAACCACCTTTTCCATGTTGACTATCTTTCTTTTCAAAAAATGCTTGAATGGGTCGTAATAATGTTAGTAGACGGGTGGTAGTGACGTGTGTCGCCAAAAGTAATGATGATGATAATAGGATTATATTAGCGCCATTTGCAAAGTGAAATATAGCCTATTCTAAATGGCAAAGCGCATTATGTAATGCGTAGATTCGTAGAGATGTAGCTCCTCGTTGGCATGTTCCGTCGTCTAAGTGCCGCAATACGTCGAGTGCACTATACATCCTGTTTTGCTGGCTCAGAGGTTGGCCACATTAGGCCACCAACGTCTTCACTTTGCTGACATAGATTTACAGCCGGTTGCGGTTTGCAGCGTACAATGAGCGAAAGCAAGCACAGGCCATCAAGCGACCACAATTCAAAGTCCTTTATTATAATTGAAAGCAACAATATTATGTGTAAAACCTACTACTTGTTCTTACAGCACTTATTACTATTTTAATAGTTCAAGAACCGAGCATCATCTCCTTTAATGATGATATCCAGAGTTGCACAACACAACAGAAGGACATTGGTCCCGTATAAGTTAGGGCGATGGCGATGGTGCCATTCAATTAACTTTATCTCGACGTTTTAGGGCGACACTATATCCTTCTCCCCCTTCACTTATCCAATGACTACGTAGGGGCAGTGAGGCCATCTTTGCGACATAGAACATACATCCGTGCGCCTCAAGTCTCTATGTATAAATGGTTATGTAGCTTATCTAACACAGGATCCCATTTCCTCTCGTTCATGAGTACTTCTTGGCCTTGGGATATCATTCCACTTACAAGGAGGTCCATTCCGACTGTCAAATTCACACATAACCGTAAAAGCTGATAGAGACGTCAGCTTTTACGCAGAGGCGCTCTTGCAAAGATTTCAAAGGGATTAATCTCCAGGAAGAAAATGCTCGATAAAATTAAATTGTCATTAATGACCTTCTACATCGTCCCTTCATTGTCATATTCATTATCATATTACAAAGTATTCATGCTGATATTTGTATTGACATTTAGCAAATTTGAAAACATCCCAGAACAGAAGAAATAACCCTAACATGGCAATGAAATTAAGAGCCTGAATGTAATATTTCAGATAACGTGGATGCGATCAGTTGACCAAAATAGACGGAAAAATATCACACAGGGGAGAAAATGCGATATTTTTTTCCCGCAGGCGTAAACGAAAGACTCGTAGGGGAAAAAGAAGGACCTGCTCAGACGTTAAGGCGATTCCAAACCTTCTTGGGTCTTCGCCACCCTTGAGCTTTTTGGATGTGACGAAGGGACCGACCTCCTTGGGCGTCGGTTAGGTTAATGGAACGCACTGCCACAAACTGCGGGAAGTTAAGGTCGTTACCGATTCGAAATGGACCGAGAACTGGAAAGAAGGCGGAAAGGCGATTCTTCTGAAGATGGTGCACTGACACAACATACTCTTTCCGAGTCATCGGAACTACTTTTACGGCTCGTATAGCATCATGATTGTATCGACTTCGAGGTGAACAACGAAGTTTCGAGTTTTTTTTCTGTTTTTTAAGTCAGGAGTTCAGAAAATAAGGTAAATGTACTGGGACATCTATCTTTTGTTAGTTTCTAATTTAAGCTTGAAAAAATTAAGAAATTGTCAATAAAAATGTTTGAAAAATAAATTGAACTCTCAAGTTTCATTTGAAAGGATTACAAACTGGGTATCTATCTCGATCCTCTTTCGCTAATCCTACGAGGCCACCATGAATATATTTAAAGCGTTTCAAAAAGGAGAAATGCATTATCGGATGAGCGGGTAGGGCTCAAGCAGCCTAAATAATCTCGAGATTAGCGGACTTTGATGTGAGTTTGGTTGTATAATGGGATCAAATTTGATTACATTGATTTAATTTGTCAGAAGGCGACCGGGTTATCTTGGGCTAAAATTAAAAAGGGAACACGTGTTTAGAGAGCGAGAGAGGTTTTATATTTTGAAATGTATAGAGAAGAGCAAGAACACGGCAAAATCACCAGGTTTATTGTGCGGATAACAAACGAGAGAAATGTACTTTACATTGGTAATGCAATTTCTGGTGCTTTGAGATCCTTCCCAAATGCAAAATGCGGTAGTAAACAAACAATAACCATGGTTAGCTCCTGGTTTTGAGATTCGGGAATTTCCTTTTTCGTTTCGCTTCTCATTTTTGCTTATTGCTTCTACTGGTCGATCTGTGTCACGAAATGTGGTTTCTTCCCGGTAGCTATTTCAGGCGTGATTGTAACATCCTCACGTCTCACATTCAGCTATCGCGTCTTTTCTGCTTATTTCGAGATTTCTCGATTCCCGTAAATTTGAAAAATTTTTAAAGGATGGCGAGAATAAGCGAGTCTACTCTGTTGAATTTATTCATTTATATGATGAAAGCAGCATTATTCATGCTATGGTTTTGGGAATGCGCTGACTGGTACAAAAAGTTAACGAAATAATTTTGAAAGTCTCTGCGGAAATCGCGGTAGAGTCGTAACAGATGAATAACGTAAAAAGACGATTCCATGAGAACGTTTATACAGTCTAACCAGACCGTCATTTCGTTTGGGTAGTGCACAGAGTCGCACAGCTTTCTACACATTTAAGTTGAGTATTTTCTGGGTCGGATGCATTATATTCTTGATGGTAAAGTTGAAGGCCCTCCTTCGTTATTCGATTTGTTTTTATGCGACATTAAACGGCAAAAGACTTCCCCATTGTTTTTTCCATTCGTACACAAAGGCGAAATTTCCTCGTATTCCCTAAAGCTGAGGTTGAGTCGATATAATTTTTTTAACGATCTACCGCCAATCGTTAAAGATCCAACTTTCTCAACAATTCAACTCTATTTTAGTCTCCAGTCTTTTGGAAATAATCTTCCTTCTTTATTTCGGACCTCATTATGAAGATATAAAAGTCTCATTATCGTGATATAAAATATTTCATCTCGTTCTTTTATTACAATGTTCCGAAACTTATAGTTTTCAGAGAAAATTGTTGCATTGCGAAGTTAGGAAAGAAATGACGAAAATATTATTTTAGCGAAATAATATTTTGAACTGAGCATTTAATTATTTGTTAAACTGAGTCAAACAAGAAGTTTATTTTTTCAGAAAGAAAGTTTTACCACTTTAGCTGATTGGGTGAAAAAAAGTTTTCCTAAATTAAATGCTTTATGAGGATAGTAAACTTCGCAGAGTCATTTGAAATTCTGCCGTCTAAGGGAAAACTTATTTCCGCAGAAGCCGAAGGGAACGACGTAATTAACTTTCACTCTTTGAAATAATCAAATTTCTGTACTTGAACTTCGATTTAAAAAATATAAGTTATAGTAATATTTAACAAAATTTAGTAAAATATTAAAATTTACAAGAATTTTCGAATTTCGTAAGTTTCCTGCGAAAGAGATATGTGGTTAAAAAACTTTGGATGCGCCTATTCGTAATTATTCATAATTCTATTGGAAATCGAATTTACAAGGCTTTTTAAGCCTGAGACAAGAGAGGGTTGTAGAGCGTTTTGGACGTAAGTTTACAAGGACGTAACTTCGTCTAACTCGATGGGACTTACGCTTGAGAGCCGCATTTCGTGTTGCGAGCGTAGAGTGCTTGTTGAGAAAATAGCCTATTATTTGTAATGAATACGAGACGCCGCGAAATGGAACGAGGCAGCTCGAAGCCCAAGGAAGATTCGCTTTATTATGATTAGAACGGAATATAAGCCTCCTTTCGAACAGATTTCCACACCGAATTGTGCAGACAATACGCTTCAATTCACTTTCATATTATTTTCACAAACATCCCACCTTACGTGCTCGTCCCTCGATTCGCTCCTGAGATTTTCAAATGCAATAGAAATCCAGTATCTCCAGCACGTGCCGATATTTTCAACGTTTTGAATATTTCCATAGAAGAGCAAAGTAAACAAGACTACCTTTTCACTCCAAGAACGCTTTCAAAAGTTAGATTTTTTGCTTTAAAGATAGTTTGACTATATTGAAAGCTTTCACGTTGGTTGCTTTCATTTGGATTGATTCACATAGAGAGGTTTTTACCTTTCAAAATTATCTTTGCAAAGATATCTTGAGAAATCGTAACATATTATACACTGTGAAAAAGACAAAAGTAAGAGAAATATGCACATTTTGTTAAGAGTACCTCAAATACGTGGTCGCGGGCACAACATGAAGCAAATTGAATTTTAATTTTAGGGTGGGACAAAGGAAGGCGATATTGTGTTCCATCCTTGGGTCGTTTTTGTAGAATAGTTTGAAACTTTTCGAGCGAAACGGTAGGAAGAGTACTTCGGTTTTAATAATCCGGCGACTCGAGGTTTATATAAAGTGTAATCCGATACGACTTGACGGGAATGCAATTTCCTTCGAGCGACGGAATCCATCCGCCCTACCGCGTTGAAACCCGAGTTTCATCCCTATCTTCTGTTTTCTCTAGGCACATTTCATTCTCTTTTTGGCTAATCTACCTCGAATATTATGTTTCCTGTACTTAATTGCAACCCTTGCCAAATTCCGTACTCAAAAGTTTTACAAACCTTCACTAAATAGATTTAAAGCTGACTTATTTCGAATTTTAATTTATATTACATCCTTTCATGTTTTTCGTATATTATTTAAGGAGTTTTCAACTTTAATTGGGTTTGGAAACAGAATTAGAAAAGGAGGTGTGGTTGGAAAAGCATTTTAGTAAAAAATGCTTGGAAATGGGAATGAAGGGAAATGACACAGAGAAAAATGGATATTCAAAAATGGATATCATACTATCTTTGATAGTAAACTATACGACAACCATCTAAGATATTCAGTCGAAGTATCTGGATATTCAGCCTCAATATCTTAGATATTATGGATAAATTTTTTTTTTGCATATTTAGTATGAATATCTATGGATATTTAGGATGAATATCTAGATATTAAGGATGAATATATTGTGACATTAAATTTTTTAATATCTGAATTTTTTCTCCGTGGAAGTTCAAAAAAGTGTTGAAAAAAAGAAAGAAAAACAGGATTTGGAAACGAGATTTGAAAAAGGAGTGGAGTTTGGAACGAGGTCCTAATCGAAAAAGGGAACTTGGAAATGGGGTTGGAAAAGGGGAGTTCGGAAACAGACTTGAATTTAAAGTTCGACTAAAGAATATATTTCACGCGAAAAAAAGACGACAGCTAAACAAACAGGTCTCCATCCGAGTACACCTTGCCCTGTACAATGGTCAATATGCCCAGGTTCGATGTCCATTCGCGTATTTGCAAAAGTCGCAATAAATAATTCTGACGCTGTACTGGGGTCCTACGTGTTGCGTAAATCATGTGAGATTACTACCGAAGTATATTTCCCTTTTACTCGCCTGCGGTTGTTTTTGTCATAATACTTTATAGTCTTGCAAATGGAGGGGTTGAACGTCAGAAACAGACTTGTATCCCTTACATACATCATCCTCCTCAGCATCGACCCTCCTTAAGGTCAGGATACTTCCTCGATTGTTCTTTCGACCCCGTAGACTCCGAAGAGGCGGTTTTACCCAATAGTCGGTTTTTGTCGAGCATTCAGTAAAAAAAAATCGATGACCCAAGCAAGATTCGAAGCAGTCCCAGGACTTCTGCCATGCTCTGAATTATCGTCTGGGGAAAAAGACTTATGTGGGACAAACGGTTTTTCGAACCCAGGGATTTTTATGTATCTCAAACTTGATTCCGACTTTAATTGGCCAATTGCTTTCAATATTTAAATAGAATTATTGTATTGAAGGACTGAATTGTTAACCTTGAGTTGAATAAAGTTCTATTTATCAAAGGGACGATGAAAATGCAATGGCGAGATGTCATATGGGCGTATCGTGCGTCGTGCACACACGAGTCAGTATCGATATTCAAAATGATCGGCTGTATTTGAATAATCCGAATTTGCACATGCAGTGCTCTCATCGTGCAAATCATTGCGTCATGCGTAGCTTACAAAGCAATATATAAGTCTACTTAGCATCATCGGTCTTTCGAGATGTCACATTTATTATTATATAATGCTCGCCGAGATATGTTCTATACGGATTTAAAATCCTTCATCAAAATGTCCGATCAGTCTGACAGGTTCTCTGCTTTTTAAATTTAAATATGCTTAGACACACGCTCTGATTCTGCATTTGTTGTTAAAATGCAAAATCCAAACTTTATTTGCGGTAAATTAATAGAGAAATGTCTAAACTACTTTGCGAGATAGTTTTGGCAGAATATTATACCTCGGGTCGAAATAATTCAAGTTTAATTCGACAAATCCGTTCTGGGAGGATAAAGCGGGATTAATTTAGCAGGCACGTCCGTCATGACTGACCAGGGCAAGAGTAAACATGACCCTGTTGTGGCCAAGCACATACCTTCGTAGCAAATAACACGAAGACCAAGTCGAGATAATCTCGCGGATTCCTCGCTGGTGAATAAATCAGACGGGTGTACGATTATGGTGGATATTAGAAGGTAGTGCGGACCAAGTGACATGAAAGAGAATAAATTATGCGAAAGGGTAGAGATGTGATTAGACTCGAGCTTTCACATCCGGGTTAAATAGTAAAAATATCTGATTGACTATTTCAAATTTACTGAAGAAAAGCATTGCAAAAGGCACAGAAATTATTTAAGAAATATTCTAAAAAGAAAGTTCTCGTCTTATATAAGATTATCTAGATCATAAAGATTCAGAAAAGGTTTCTAGATAATAAGGCTTCGTAACTATAGGAAAACGAGAAGCGACAACTCTAAATTTACTTTAAAATTCGTCGTGTATCTTTGCTTTAATCACACTCACTTACGTGTTATTTAAATGTGGCTTTACTATCGTATATCTGATTTCGTAGTCTAGTTATAAAGCCACACAATACCTTCTGTCGCGAGATAAGAATGCTAATTTTATTTGCCTAGTTTATCTCACCGTTCCAGTTTTTCTCATACGTTTTTACTTCATTCCCGAGTTGTCACGTAGCGGATTCTAAAATCCAGTAATTTTAAGTCCAGAGTTCAATGTAAAGGTAGTGTTTGAAAGAATATTTGTTGAATACGTGAAACTTGTAGAATAATCTTTACATTAAGAAAGATTTCTTTAGATAAAATAGTTTTGAGACTTACCTTATTCACTTGTCGCTGAAGTTTTGTGATAGTCGCACGATCACGTTGGCCTGCTACTCTTTCTGCTTGTAAAGCTTGCTCTAACTCTTGGACTCGAATTTCCAAGCTTTCCTACAAAGCAAATAAAAATAAAGTATTACGCAGTGTATATAAGAGTGTATAAATAAAAAAAGTAAAAATAGTCAAATATTATTGAAGCAACTTGATAACAAGCATGTTATCAATTTTGGGAATGCAGATAGAGAAGTAATAATTTCCATAGACTAAACGACGAGAGCATTTCTCTTTAGACCACATTGGGAATATTATTGTTCCGGTCTGCAGAGGCGGCGGCGAGTAGATTTAGTTGAATCCACTGTAGGAGACTTGTATTTGATTACGGTTGTGGACTAAACCAATTTCTCGAAGCGATTAATAAAGGCAAACAATCCAACAGAAATGTATTAGGTAGTAAAGTCAAAGATTCGCACAATGTACAATTGTACAAGGTATACATGGGTATTATTTCTACGTGTGTGTTTGGAAGCAGAGCTCTAATCATGAGCTAATCACCAAACACGACACTCTATTGTCGGATTCTGTAGTCTGTACTAACTAGTCCTCACTTAGGTCGGTTTGCTCCTCATATAATCATACTTAACACGAATTAATCATGGACCTCTATGCCCAACACCAAATCAAACTAGCAAAGTTTGCACAAGACATTAAACCGGAAGATTCATAGTTAGCTTTAGTGAGTTTAATGACCACCACTGGAATTATGTAGACAATATTTCTAGGAAAATTTAAATCAAAATAAAATAAAGCCTAAAATACATCAAAAAGAAAATAACGTCCCCTGAAACATTTATTGATCTTTCCGGCATGAACTCATCTTCCCCGAGTTAAAAACGCAACTCTCAAGATTAATCGCGCTGTTATTTTTACTTCGACCCGGAAGAGAGAGGTATCATCAAAGACGAATAAGACTTATGCGATCAAGCTATTTGTACCATGTAGGTGAGTTATCGAGCCGCCAGCAAAGAGACTTTAATATCTAAGTGGATATCAAACTGCAAACTACGGCAAAATGCTGAGAAGGAAGAAATGTTACGAGAAGCGTGAGCTATGTAAAACATTAGGATTGACGTTAATAGCTCATTAAGTTGGTCTTGCGTGATGTCAAAGCGACTTAATATTCTGCGAAATTCACACACGTTCATATAGTACAAGATAAAACTTGCATGACACGACCTTCCATGAACTCACAAAAGTTCATGTGTTATACAAAGCTCTGCCTTACGTAATGGCTGAAATTCCCCGAAAAGCTTTTCAGAACCTTTGAATGCAATAATACAATAGTTGGAGAGGAAACAGTGATAAGAATTTTACGATTGTAACTAAAGATATTTGTGATTGCAGATAATGTTTTAAGGAGCAAAATGTAAATATACCCAGTAATTATTCATTTTTGGAAAAGTATCATCGATAACTCCATAGGGAAAAGGTGTGAAAAAAGTTCCATTTGGTTTGTTCCCACTTTCACCTTCTGGGTGCGTTCACAACAAACAATAGCCACACGTGACGTTCAAACGTGCGGGGGTTGTGGAGCAGTAAAACGTGGTTTTAGGGGGAAAGGGTGAATTGCAAGTACGTGCCGCAGCATACAAATCCGCCCTTCTATACCGAAGTACTCAAACTCGCTTCTGGCGCCTTTGGCCACCCACTCACACCACCTTGCACATCGCCTACAAAATTTAATGGATTGCGTTAATACTCACGGTCAAATCGCGTCGCAGTCTGCACTGAACAGCACTGATTATTATTCCGTACGAGGGATCCCAGTAAATATTGCCGATAATCTCAAGTACCTGGGTGGCACTACCTTCAAGTACCTTAAATTATGCTTTTCGTGGCCAAAAGCCGAGACATTTTTTGATAATAGAATTTATCAATTCTATGCTGTTGAGACTTAAGTTTGGAAATATTTTTTTAGAATATATATAAGGCATTGATCCCTTCTTAATGTAATCGAGTGTCTTAAAACAAAATTGAAAAAATGTTTCCCTGAAGGGCCCAAAATTGTTGAATTTCAAATTTGAATCAGATAATGTATCTTTTTTGTACTTGGATATCATTATAATTGCCTATGAAATGTTTTTGCCGACAGTAAAATATTACTAGTCTAAAATAAAAGAAATTAATATCTGGATTAATTTGTCTGACCAGAATTGTCCACTACTACTTATTGCTGTATTGAGGTAATTAATTGTGCAATGGAAAATGTAAATTCCACTTGAATAATTACGTTTGCTCTACCTCGACAGGCTCATTTTGACGTGTGAATCAACACTAGTTTTGTACATAATCGTCGGCGCAACTGTGTGAGTGTATATTAATGAAGTCTCGTCGAAAGGGGTAGCAGAATTAGTACAGGGACTTCCGGGACGTCGTTTAGGTAGAAGGCCCAGCTCGATGAGCCCTCTCTATATGCAGAGATTCCGTTAAATTGCAAACGTCCATTTTCCAGGGAGGGAAACCCAAGGGCAAGGATAGGGGTGAAGATTTGTCGTTCTGGCCTAATTAGGCGCTGCCTTAATATCCGGAACACGTAGGTACCTCGCTATGAGACTCGACTCTCTCGTTAACCCCATCAAGCTTCTTCTCTTCCACCGTCGCTTTCTCGCGACTTCTGAGTAAAAACGACATTCAGCGCCACGCGAGCTTTTCCGAAATGTCCAGAAAATCGCATACAAAGTAGCTAAAAATTAAATGGAAAAAGACCGCTTCGCCGAAGCGGAAGTGAGCATAAAGTCAAGAAGAGCGACGTCACAAAATTACAGGAAAGGTGAAAAAGGACACAAAAAAAAGGAAAAACTAAATGAAGTCCAACGAACCCTCTGCGTAATTTCCATCTGACGGTAATGCGGCTAAAGAGCTTTTTGTCTGCTGGTATAAAAACGTTAATCAACGCATTAACCCCAACCCCCCGCTTCTTCACGGAGAGTTTATTCTAAAAAGTAATAATTTACAAGACTCTGTCACACGTTCTTGTGCGAAGACTGACAGAGCTTTCATTCAAAAAAGATTAAGCTTTGTTCTGAAAATGTCGTTCAAAAGTTTATGGACTTCTTTCCACAAGACTCGTTTTTATACTAACGTGAAAAGGAAGAATAGCAGGTGGTATATTCAGACTTTTAATAAAAATATGATGGTTCTTACTTTGTGATTTATCAGCAAAGTGATAAAAAAATAAGACTTCTTTTCTTTTAAACTGAATAAGGAAAAATTTTACGGACAATCAGTGAGAATAGTTGTAATAAAAATGTGTTTCGTCGAACTTTAAATCGCATAAAACAAACAATAAAAAGAATGTAAAAGTGTAAATTACCCTTCAATCGGTTATTCAATTTCAGATTTGCATTGTAGAATCGAAGACTCGATTCAACTGGACAGTTTGTAACAAACAGCGCGAGTTTTGATATCAATGGAAATTTTAATTGGAATGTCGACTACTCTCTCATATGGTATTCCACAGTAAGAAATACTCACTATAGTAATATTCATACATTGAATATATACAATATATAGAATATATGTAGGAATATAAACCGTACTCGCATCAAGAGTATTAATACTCCAGGGAAAGGTTATGGCATTGGGTAGCTAGAAGGGAAAGGGGGAGGGTAAATATACCTGTACGGTGTACACCTAGCTATATGTATATGAGGTTCGTAGGCAACTTGAGTAGCATATTCGTACTACATGTGGCACATTATATACGCTTAGTCATGCACGTGCTTGCACCTATGGACCCATGTTGAACGTCAGTCCCCAAGGATTCGTATATTTCCGACCAACAAGCTAAGTGAACGCATTCCAACGCAATTATATATTAGTCTACATTCCTAAGGCTGCCTTCTTCCTCTCAAATATACGATTTTTCGCCTTGTTTCTCAAGATTAGTACTTCCCAGCCAAAAGCGCATAATTGAATATCTGGTTAAATACCTTTTCATAGAGCTCAAAAAAAGGTGAAAAAAATATACGCTTCTTTCTATTATGTATGAAGGAAGGAAGAGGAGTTTGAAAAATGAGGTTTGAAAAGAGGTTTTAGAAAAGTGGGAAGAAAAAGTGTTTTTGAATAGGGGGTCAAGGATCTACACATAATATATCATGCCAAGTAAACCCACTTTCTTGGAAAACTGACACCTATCACTTATTCTAAACACATTGAAAGAAGATTTCCTGAAAGGGGTAAGTTTACTTCCCTCGAAACCGTGTCTGTGCGTCGAAACCAAAGGGGTGAAATGTCGACGGTATAAGCTCGTCTGTTAAGCTTCTTGGATCTTGGGGGCTTCGTCAAGCTCCGACTTGCTGAGGGATCGGGCAAAAGCGAATTATTCAGGAAATATGCACCAGTCGACTTTGCATATCGGGCACCTAACCGGAAAATTCATTTTACATTCACTTCAAAAAACTTGCAGCGAATTCTAGAGAATTATAGAGGCAGAGAAAATATGGTATTGTTGCCGCTCATAATCGTAAATCAAACAATTCACTTCGTATGTAGATATGCAGTCAGAAGGGAGCAAAAAGAATGGGGTTAAGTGAACGTTTAACGTTAAACAAATATTTATGTAAAATCTCTGACCCGTGAATCTTCAAATTGTCATCCTTGACACGAAAACGAAAAACGAAAACCTTTGAGGTTTTCTCTTATCTTGAGACATCACTCGTCATTTCTCGAATTAATTTTTATGAAGAATTTTAGAATAAACATTTCTTCAGTTTACAAAAATGTTTTGAAAGCTAAAGGCTATAAATTACTTATTGTCTGGTCCGTGTAGAGGTAGAATATGTTGGACAAAGGAATGTAATTTCTCTTTGCACCCAGCAAGTTAATTCTCCGCACATTGTAACGAGCATTGAATAAAATTTTCCTTTACGAAACAGAGTACTGTTGTATGTGGTTAATTCCCACGCTCAATTTTTATAAAATCACGGACATGGCGCGATAAATTTCTCAGGGCACGAGTAATGCTTCTGTTTTGCGAACTCGTTGTAGCGTATTTAAGTAATCGCATTTGATATCAGAGAACGGATCGCAGTAATTCGAGCGTGATTTTTTTTCTAACTCCATTAGTCTCGACTGTCCGATGATCGCACGCTATTCGTCTACTCGGGATAAATCTTGTTTTTCTGAAAAGGGTTACCACATAAAGAAATTTCTCCTGCCAGACGTGCAGCACGCACTGTATGAAAATATTTGTAAAGCCGGATATATTAATGTTTGTTCTGTATTCTTTCATCATTTTCCCTTGGTAGTAAACTGACCAATGAAGTAGAGATTTTAATATTAAAGGTATATAATCGCAGAGGGTCATATATTATACCTTCTATATATTTAAAATTCAATTTATTTTTCGATGGCATTGAATTCAGTTCAATTCTGGAATCAAGAAACTTTGAAAATGCAGAAAACAGACATTGAGCCAGAAATGGTTAATTTATAAAAAATGTGTATGGCACATAACAAAAGTCTTTATATCATGAAGAGTGGCGAACCGCTGGAGAATTCTCGAGGAAATCAATAAACGTTGTATTTCTCCCTGAAATGTACGCCGGCTTTAAGCGAAATAACGCGCGACGTCTGCGTAGGAACCGTTTTAAAGTCTTTACAATTTTCCAAGAGGGACCATGTACATTTTTCTATCGCCGCAGACGTCTCTTCGGTCGGATGATTTACATGGCAATATACTAACGCCTTGGTGCACACAAAAACCGCTTTGATTTATCCGCACACTTTTGCCAAGTACTGGACTTTTGCCAGGCCGGAAGGTCCATCTCACCGGAAATCATGGTCATATTTCAAAACTCTCCTCCCATTCCCCTTATCAACCACCCCATCTTTTTTATCTCCGTGTCTTTCGTGCCACGTCTCAAAGCAAATTTGCATAAAGTAGTTTGCGGTTTACGAAATCAATTTGGATTTTCATGGTCGGCTGAAGGACGCTTGCATCCGATCATAAGCAGTTTACTTCAGATCCATATAATTATTTTTGCATTATCTTTACGAGAGAAACTTATCCAATGTTTATCGAAGTAGAATTCCGCAGATAATCTTTGCTGATTGCTTTTGACTTAATCAAATAATTAGAGAATTAAATAATCATTTACAACTTTGGCGGAGTTCGTAATCTGCTAAATGAAATCAGAAGCGTTTTTATCGTCCACGTTTTTTTACTTTGTTGTTAGAAAGAGGCGAGCATTACTAAAAAATTTTAAACCCGAAGAAAGTTAAAGAATGGCTTTATTAATTTGTAACTGGAAGATTTATAACAAGTCCTAAAAAATAAATCACGACCTCTCGAAATATAAAGGGAAAGAAATGTCTAGATTTAAAGGATTTTAGGGGAAATGGAGGAAATAGGGGAGCAATTGCGAGCTTTTAAGGGGATGGACCACATCAATTTTTAGCTATGAGAAATATTCGTGCGATATAGCCTTCTCAGTTCGTTTCGGTATAATTTTGTTTTGCGAAAAAACCTTTAAGAGGCCCGATTGAACAACAACTTAAAATTCCTCAAACTTTCACGAAAACATTTAAAATCCTTATAAATCCCATAAAATATCGAGAAACCTCTTGAAATTCTTTTCTAAAAAAAATTGATATAAGAAATGTTTCGAAAATCTCGCATACATTGTTCTTTCAAACCTGATTGGTTTTTGAATAACTTGAAGCTGCGAGAAGTAAAACACAAGAATGGCGCGCAGAAGAATGTTGATTCGGCATAGTTGAAAAGTAACGTAGTCTCTTAAAACGTAAACCCCTGGGATTAGATTTCCTGAAAATATTCACTAATAAAACCGTGATGAAAAATGTTACTGCTGCGCAAAGTTATATATATCTTTTTATATCAACTTACATATTAATGTTATCGTCGCTATTTCAAATTTTCAACGTCATCGCAATCTTATTCCCGTCGACGTCACGCGCTTTGACCGAATGCAAAATCCCCCAAGGATGGTAGTGAAGCTCGTAAAGATATGAAAAAAATTACTTTCGCGCTGTACTTTACGGTGTCTGGAGCTTCGGCATGTAAATGCGTAGTACGTAGGTGTAAGGTTTTATATTCACATTTTTATGCGCGTAAGCGCAAGCCTGCACTTTAGCTCACCTAGTTGGCCACGAAGAATAGATTGAAAATGATATCAACTTCTTTACGTAAGGTTTCGCTTTATAAGGAAGTTATGGGGAGCTCTCAAGCTCTCCGGTGGGAATTGATTCGCATGAGAGGTGGGAATCGCGGGGATTGAGACTTAAGAGAAAGGGGTGAGTGTATTGAAGAGAAAAGGAGAAGAGAGGAACTAAAGATTAGGGCTCGAGAGGAGTGAGAGTCAACCCTCTTCAATGTGCGCCAGCAGGGAGACATTTTAATTTACGTCCCCTCGATACTATCGTATCAAATTCTATTCCAAGAAGCGAGCTCTTCATCTATTGAATTCATATTGCCATAATTTGCGATTTCAAGAAAATTCGGATCCCTCGAATGCAGCCTTTTACCTGATCAGAGTTACACGATAATTTTATTTCGATCAGACCAAAATTCGATCAAGCTTCATTGTCATACAGAAATAAGAAAGGCAAGTAGATTTAGTTCCAAGGCGTTTTGATTCAATTGATTTAAATCTGGTTCAATTTCCACTTTGCTTTCAGTCAATATAATTGAATGAAAAAGTTAAGTTAACTGAGAAGGCGGTGGCTAATCAAATATAGACTGAAAGCAGTGCATTATAAATTCAAGGCTCTATTATCAAATCAGTTTATGTCATGAATCTAATATTTACTGTCCCATCAAAGTTATGAAAGCAAAGCAAACGCTGCTGGCGAATTTGGTAATTATAATTTGTTAATCCGTTTAATCATGGTTTGAGAGTTCATATGAGTGTCAATGTGTCAACACTGCTTTCAATGTATTGCAAAGCTCGAGGCAGTAATAACATTACGCCTCGTGCGCTTGCATAATTTATGCAGTAAAATAAACCCCTGTGGGTTTGAAACTTAAAGCGCAAAGTATGGAATGCAAGCTCCTTCTGTTTTTCTTCAAATTTCGAACAGCACCTAGAGAGGTATTTAATTATCTTTATTTCACGTAGCATCTATTTACAGGTGCGAAGAATAAAATCCATATTTCAGCAAAGTAAACCATAATTGAATATGAACCCATGAAAATTAGTCGGTATCTAGAATATCTAGATGAAAGAGGATAACGAGCGTAATTTCGCAGTATTAATTTGAAGCATGTACTTTATCGTCCAATTTCCAGAAGTACTATACCGACGCTTATTTTCTTTCTTCGTGGGGGGTCGCGGTTGAGATTAGGATCCTCTCGTTAGGGTAACGACCCCCCAACCGAAGGGATTAAGCGCAAGATACGTCGAAGCTATTATCTTGTGTCGTTCTTGTTCCGTGTATTTTCATTTGTATCCTTGACCGGATTAGCGGTGGCTGTAGCATCGCTTCGTTAGAGAGGATCATTATACCTATATATGTACATATATATATAGTGTATATATATACATTGTACACCCGCGTTACTCGACGGGTCGACCCGCGCGCCATTAACTGTGTCAATATTTACTTATCCCTGGTATTATTTCTGCTCCAGAAAGAAGTAAGCGTGTCACAAAATGCCTAAGTGCTTCGCAAATACGTAATCTGAATACTTTGGCAATCCCAGTTGTTTTTTTCTTTGCATGGCGAATCTGTGGACACAGATCAAAGTTTCTGCGTTGGGGTAAACAGGAAGTCAAATGCAGGGAAAAGTCGAAATCTTTTCTTGAGGGTGAGAAGCCAAACACAGAGGAACTAAGATTAGGATCCAATTTTAGCTGATATTGTTTTTACAGCGTCGAGTATTTGTTTGTCAATTGGTTCACTTTTCCCTAATATGTTAGTCCATTTCTTTTTTATTTTTACTTGAAGAAAGTTACTTAGACGTGATAAAAGAGCGTGACAGAAGAGCCACAGTTTTCTCCTTCACTCGTACAGTATCTTTTTACTCATCGGCGTGTAACTCAAACGACTCCAGTTTTTGATTTTCTTGTTTCTCGCTCTCTTGCAATAATTCTCCCTTTCTTTTAAACAAAAATCTCATCTGCACTGCAGAGCAAAGAAGAGCAGAGCAATCAGACATTTGACGAGAGACATAAACTCGCGCAATCGGACGCCGGAAATACTTTTACGATAAGCTCATGCTCTTGGGGAGAATGGTGAGCGAATAAAAGAAGCGCTTCTCGTTTTTCGTGGTACCGTTCTCTAATGTACTGACGGTATAAAGTACAGGCGAATCCCAGGATGCCGTAAAGTTCCATCAGTTCATCCTTGTTTGGACAAGAGTCCTTCGAGGGTTAGGAAGATTTGGTAGGTTCGACTTTAAGGGTAAAGTCTGCCGTGGGTGGTGGATGAGAAACAATGTGGGTGGGCAAAGAGTAAGAAGAGTACGAAGGGCGAGAAAGGATATAGCAGAAGAGAAAGTGAGATGAGAAAGTGAGACGTGAGCGAGAGAGGGATGAGAGGGAAGATTTTGAACTGTGTTGTGGATTTGATCATCAGAAAGTTGGGAGAAGGATGAGAAAGCAAAACCGGGGTTGATAGAAATATAGAGAGCAGTGTTGTCTGCTAGGCTTCATCCCTATACAGCATATGACAGGTGACGTGGCGAAACTTCGCAACTTCACGCTTGCCTTGTTGATGTAAATATTTGAAACGCCCCAGGAACCCTAAAGACGAGACTGATGCGTCGTTAAACATTCACTGCGCCTTTAGATACCCCACTCGCCAGTATTATGCAAAAAATATGCAAATACGGTGAAAAAGATTTTTTTTTGCTTCTTGTTACGTTATTATTTTCATTTTAGCAAGATAAAACAGTCTGTTGCAAATTTTGTTTTTATATCACTGAAGAATTGATGAAATGGAAGTAAAGGACTCATTTACTTGATCCTTTTCTTTTTGCTTCCTGATGAGGAAGAATTGAAATATAAAATAAGTCACAAATAATAATTTAAGCGAACAATTAAAAGTCTAGACGAGAGGGTAAGATAAAGAAGAAAGTGCCCTTTTTAGTTCGTTACGTTTCTTTTTCCGGTGTTTTGTAGACTCGTCGAAATGGTGAATTTATGGTGTTTCACGAACCGTCAAGCATTCTTTTCTCATACCTTTTTCTTTCCAGCAAAAGGGAAAGATTTTAAAAGCGCTTATTTCTGTATTTGCCAATCTTCCATTGTTCCTCTTTGTTCAGGAAACAGCCCTTCGCATGATGCTCACCTTAAAGTTATGTAGATTTCAGGGATAACCGGAAAATGGACCCTAAATTGAAATTTCATCCTTTGTTCTTTATCTCTTATTTTTTGAACGTATATGTATGACAAGGTCCAATATAATAATGGAGTTGGCTTTTAGTTCAGAGAGGAGGTAATCGAGACATCAAGGATATAGCTAGAGATCTTAAACGAAACTCAACACCAGAATCCTTACTGGGGCCAGCGAAGACCGACGATAAACAAGATTATGTTTACTTTGAAGCTATATTGATAATAATATTTGAAAATCTTATACTTGCTTCTCTTCTGCGGAAAAGGTGACAATATTTCCATATTAACTTGCAAAATGGCGCACATACCTGAAACACACAAAAAGATTTTAATTAGTTGAATACTTAGACAGAAATTTTAATATTTATATCTTGGAAAGTTGTAATTATTCGCCATTTAAAAAGCAGGATCTCCACAAAAGCGATTTATGTAGTTTTACAAATTCTATTATTTCCTTGACTGAAAAATGGAAGTTAAGCATATTTTTTGCAGTTGAAAAGCTGATTTGCACATCTATGGTTTTGTGGAATGCCATACTGCTGGGTTCAATGGGAATTGCACGCTCATCGCACCGGAGGAACTTGGAAAGTGGTATAATCACCAGGGAATTTGTTTTATTCAACAGGATTTTTTCCCCTGGCGTGATCGATCAGGCTCTCTAACTTTTGGTGGCAATCTAACCGCACTTTGTGGACAGATTCGTGTAAGCTGATCGATGGACGCTGAGTTTGCGGAGATATAGAATTATTCCATCCCTCGAGATCATGTTAAAAGCTGACGGACAAGTGACCCGTAACAGGTCACGACAGACCAGCCCGACCCCTCAGCGATAATGAATTGAAACGCCTTCAAAGATGGGGTACTCCGACCGAACGTTCTTTTTCGGGTATTTTTCAGTGAGGGATTATTCGGAGCGATAACGCTTCGTGATTTCGGACATAATAATTTCTCGAAATTCTTCAGAGTGCCTTCAATCTCAGTACGAATCAGGGGTTCTTTGATCTGCTTTTGCTACTTGAGTTTTCATTCAATATGCTTTAAATCTCGTATAAGGAATAAATTTTCGAAATTAGTTTTCTAAATTAGTTTTATAGAAATTTACATTTACAACCGTTATATAATAAATAAAAAGAAGCCCCTGCTTTAAAGGGTTAAATATAGTTTGTAGCACTGGAGGAAATGGTTTGCTGGCAATAATTCCTTCTGTCACACGAAAATTGGTCGAGGATGACAATTGCTTTATGAGTTAAAGTCCGGTGGTATTCCGTGAAGTAGTGATTACACGAACCGGTGATTCAAAATCATCGTCGGCTTCCTGAGGGACAAGGGAATTGTAGACCGTGACACTTTCCAGAGAGTGAGTTTGGTTTCCGGTGAAGACAGTCGGCTAGACGTCTTTGAAAGGACTTTATTAAGTGTGAAACATTTCTGGACTTTGATGTAAAAGTTGCCTTAATTGTAAAAAGAAAAAAAACAGAGATTCAAAGAAAAAGTATGAAGTGTTTAGTTAATGTGGTGTGTTGAAAATAACGGTCGTAATAAGTTTATTTAGGCAGATCCTTAACTCTGAATTTCAAGTTGTACTTCAAAGAAGAGAACACCACACATTTGAAGAAGTCCCTTGAACAACCCGCACCTAACATTGCTCAGGGGACTCGTTTTTCATGATTCCTAGTCATAAATTTTCCCTAATTTTGAGTACATCCAGGCCGTTTGAATTTACCCCTTTATGGCCTTTGAAGTTTCAAACCTATTTACTGGGGTGTTAAACATATACATTGTAGGAAATAAAAGCTCGTTAAATTCAAGTAACTTAATTACTTTTCTTAACTAACATTGGATATTTTTATACTTCAGTTTTAATTGGAAAACCCTAATCTAATTTATATTTCTTAGTCACATAGCATATAACGTATATGAAATTTAAAAGCCTTTTTATTAGGTCCAAGTGTGAAGTTATAGAAAATTTTTTAATATCGCGGACCCTCATTGAAATCCTTAAGGAATTCGAACCATGAGAAGTACTTAAGTAGGGATGTTTCACCCTCGTTAGCAGTGTGATTCATCATTTGTGGAAGACATCGCAAGGGCTTAAATAGGGTGTAGAAATTTCACATGGGGCCAATATGAGGTCGCTGAACGTCAAGCTCCGTTGGCCGAAGAGAACCTGCTGCTCTGGTTGGTTGGCTCAGTTGGCCCACTCTTCGCTGACTAACCCTCTTTGGTATTCTGCGGCGGAAATATAAACACGGTTGGTAGTCCAAGTGCAAATGTTGAAAAAATAAATGTTTGTATAATTTCATGGTCTGCCACGGATAGATTGTTAAGATCGGGTTGAATAGCTTCCAGCACTGGCTTCCTTGTTTTATACTCTTTTTTTTGCTACCTTGAAAATACAGAACAGTCTGCTTGTGGGAGAGTTGACTTAATTAAGTCTTTAAGTCAATTGAAAACCATTTAAATTGAACTCGAACCGCTTCCTTCAAACTCAGGCAGTGACTGCACCGAGTCCGCTGAGCTGACGCTTCTCGAGTTTCAGATTATCCCTCTGGAAAGCTTTTCAGAACAGGTGCATTGACCGGCAAGTAAACTTGATGCATTTCGCAATTCACCTTAATCCCATTGAGTTCAGTCGACGAGTAAGGTTCTTTCCAAGTTCGCCGAGTGGCAGCCAAACTTCTTAATCGAGAGGAAGTCAATTATTCCACTGGATTCAAATTTTAGTCTGCACTTTCACCCAAATGTGAAATTTAAATGAGGAAAATATAATTATGTAATAGCAGTTGCCCTTTGACTATTTTACACATTTCTCTTTTTAGTTTTCATATAATTTCTTGAACGAACTGACTGACACTTTCATCTATTCATTTTATCACCATCTCCGCGGAAAGAAAAATAAACCTTGTCAAGTTTAACGCCTGCTAAGTTTGTTAGATTACTTATAATAGCAAAATAAAAACAAAGTTTCGATCCTTATCCTTATCTGTAACATCTCAAATATGCTATATATTACAGAAACTTGCAGATCCGGTCCATTAACAGAAATTACCAGGTACTTCATCATGTTTATCATAATGAGATAAAAAAAATGTTTTTGAATCTTGTAAAACAAGAATATCTAAGATCTGCTGAAACTTGTTCATAAAGTATAAACTTTTATTTCTGCATATATTTTTACTCACTCAAAAAAAGTTCTGGTTAAAGATACTAGTTGCTTCTGGTTGGAAGAAACAAAAGAATAAGTTTTCGGAAGAATCGACAATTCAAACCATGTCATCATTATCTTAATTGAAGGTCATAAGATGAAAGGTCTGGATTTAAAGGTCAGACCAGTGTTTTATATTGTAAAATCGGCTGATTTTTCAGGTATTTCTTTTAGTTCCGGATAAGGAGCGGAAAGAGAAGGAGAGTTCCACCTATCCACGATGCACATGACAAGAGGATGAATTTGAGTTTAGAAAGGACGGGAGTATAATTGGGAGGGAAAGCATTGTGCTCGCGTTCCCTTTCTTTGTGGGATCAAGGCATTACAACAGTGCTCACTGGCATTGTTGCCAACAGGGTGGACCTATTGTGACTTATGCCACCCTCTTCAAAAAGTCCAATGTCCGTTTGCAGCTTGTTATTTGTTACCAAACTTAAAATACACATACAATACGATATGGATAAAGGAAGAAAGAGAATTCGCTTCCTTAGATCCCTCCTAGTTTCCTTTGTAACATCTCCCAATACTACAAATCCCAAAACATACTCTACAACCCTAATCGAATTTTTCGTGCAAACAAATTGTATTTTACGAGGGGTGCATACCTCATGCAATTGGTAGTTTCAGATGTTATTGCAATAATATATGAAATCATCTGTAATCATTTAAAATTACTTTGTATACTGAGATTATATACATCGAAATAAGTCAAGCGCTCAATTTTACATGAATCATACACTTTGATGAATAATTGCAGTTAATAATTTTCTCATTAATGGGAACTAGATTCCTCATGTATTTCAAAGGGAGCTGTAGGTTACGCGATATGCATATTGCATACGAATGGGACGAAGTGAATATATTCGATCAGTCATGCGTGCGAAGTGGTACAATTATGGACGCTCATAGCAATGCGCATAATGAAACCGAGCCCTTCGTCTCTAGGGGATGAATGTGTACGGAGATCTCCCAAAAACGACAGTGAGTCCCAGATGATCAGATGTGGTCGTATATTTGTTCCTGTCCATCAAAACTGTCCAAGTTGTGAAGGCCGTGAATAGCAAGGGGAGCTTGTATCTACTTAGGGCATTTTTCCTGTGGATCTGGCGTTTGGACCGTGTCTGACTCAAGCCCAGTCTAATCCACTTGAAAGCCAGGAGGACTCTTGCAAAGGCGACTTGTATCGTCGGGAGATCGAAATCAATTTATTATATTCTCTCAGGGATAATCCAAACTGAAATTATTGTGACATTCGTCAACAGGAGGCCGATGTAAAAAATGTTACTTGTTGAAAATAAGAAAAACCGAGAACTGATTGTAACTTTGAAGGAATTTTGCTGAATAAAGCAGTTAAGTTAAAAAGGCATGCCCGAGCTAAACTCAGACTTATTAAATCTTTATCGTGCAGCTAAGCGCGGCAGTCGGGAGGAAAATACAAATTTGCGCGATTAATAATAATTGCTGCTTAAGGAGGGACGAGGCGAGATAAGAAAGCGGCGTTTATATTAAAACAAGCATGAGCAACCGCGAGGGTCATTAGTGGTAACCAAGGATGATTTATAAATGTTACATCTTTCAAGGAATATTAAAAGAATCCCAAATGGTGCATTCAAGATACAGAAAGTTGCTTTATTTAATGTCAATCTGCTTCTTTTATATTTAAAAAGATATCACACAAAAAAAAATAGGGAATTCATTCTAAAATTTCCATGGCATTTATTTGACTAGAAGTTAGAATGCTATCACTATATGAATTCGCATTGTACATGCAGCCATATAATACCGATGGCAGCTATTGCACGTGACGATATTGTGAGTGCTTTAGGTGTAACATGCTAGGTTGTAACAATAACATTTCGCACGAGCGCATACTGCTTTCATCGGCTAGACGGGGATGTGAAGTTCATTGAATTACACTCGGTATGTACAGGAGTTTGCGCACTTCCATATAGTCATGTGGTTTCAACAGACAAGAGCAGTCCTGGCTCAGTTGGACATCGCACAGAAACCAATACTCGAATCAGTTACATGATACTCTGATCAGTAGCGTTTTATTATTCCTGTTATTTGATCCTGATATTCGAAACGAGCTAGAAACTCGCAAAGGCATTTTTTTTCACTTTTATGAAGGTCAAATATAACACAATTTTACTGCGCATTGAAAAACCCCTTTGTAAACCATAAATGCGTTTTACTATACTAAAAATTTAAGTTAATCTAGTAAACTAACAATCGCGCGATTATTTTGGTTTCCTTCTTACAACCTTTAGTCATTAAAGAGCCAATCACTTTTTTTGTATCAGCCCAATGTTTTTAGATAGGAATAGAAATTTAGAAATAGAAAATAGAGTTTACATCCTTAGAAAAACTCTTTAACGATCGTTGATACATAATAGATAAGATACACGGCAATTAATTAGAGTGATTAAATATGGAAAGTGCATAGTTGGAGAGAGTAAATGCAAAGCATCGTAATTACTTATTCCTTTTGTGCTCACAGGTATCATTACGGTGGCTCTCTAAAGATTATAAGGGGATGATTTCTATCCAAGTATCAAGTATATCCCTATGAATGTGCTCGCTGGTTCTGGAATCTGTTACGGAACATTAAGTTTAACGTCGACGTGTGCGCGTGAAACGATCACAGACGAGGAAGGGCACGATCGTAACCTGGCTTCATCCACCTATAGAGGCTGATCGGTCTTCAGTTAAGGAGAACTTAAAGTTTAAAGCCCAGACTTGCACCTGAAGAAACTACTTTCAAGAAATGACGTAAATTTTTTCCCCGATGGCACTAAACTTCGAGCTGAGGTTCTGCAATCGATCAAATTGTTTTGAAACTTCATTTCCTGAGTAGTAAAATATGAGTTTCAACAATTCTTAACGTGTTTTATATTCTTAATTTGAATGATATTAATTTATCTTATAATTTGGTATCCATGAAAAGAAATTCTCGAGACTTTCATCATGAATATTTCAACTAAGTGAATCATTCAGAATATTTTTCCCTTAAAGTCAAAAGTCAAGAGAGAATCCGACACCATTTGTCAATTTCGAACTGTCTGAAGAGATCCAAGACTCGACAGGCAGGTCATTAATGGGATTCTTCCTTCAGCATCTTAAATAATTATGAACGGTAATCTAATAAAAAGTTAAAGGCCCTGTAAAAGGTAGTTGCGCTGCGAGTGATGGAAGACGAAGAAAATAAGGTCTGCGGAAGTTTTGGAGAGGAATGAAGATAAAGTTACGTTGCAATAATGAGTGAAAAGGTCCAAGAAAATAGCATACGCAAAGAGATTTTGATGAATGAAGCCAGCGACGAGAGAAACCTTTTTCTTTCTGTGGGGGACAAAAGACCGACGCAGTTTGCACGGAATAAATAATAAAATTCTTTGTGAATTTACTTGATTGTAAACGTTTTCATGAGTCCTTTGAGTCCTGAAAAAGCCATTCGAAAATTTTTTTGCAGAATGGAAGAACTTCGGCTCTAAAGGAAAAAGATCGCTCTCTTGGTACTCGCAAAAGCATTTATAGTGTCAGTGACCAAGTAGTAACCCTGAACCATAAGGCAATTTACACGTTAAAGGGAACAGCGTGTCGAAGATATCGGAATGCCATTTGGCGTTTATGTTTATGGGAGGTGGAAGTAAAGAATGAAGGAAAAAAATGATCGAGCAGATGACTCACTGCGTCGCGCGAGAGTGATTCTATAAATCACCTGAAATTACTTGCAATCCCATGCAAAAATATTGAAACACAGTTACCTTTGCAATATTTTTCAATCCAATAACCGAGATCTAACCCTGGCTCTAATCCTCAACATCTTTTTTCCAATGGATTTACCCCTTTGAAGGGAATAAATTAAATCAGCCCTCGTGAAGCCCCTTTAGCTTTCTAAGAAAATTCACAGTGCGTAAGCGTCTCGTCGATGCCTCGAGGTAAGTTTACAATTCATCGAAGTCTTGAGGAGACAAGGGTGCGAAAAGGGATTTGAAAACCGGGAATAAAATTAACACAAAACAGCATTGTTTAAAGTTAAAGGCGCTAGAGTGAAGCGTTTAACGGGTGCATAATTGAGAGCGATATTAAACGAAGCCCTAGGTGTCCTAGCGGACGTTTACATGATTATAAGTTCCTCTGAAGATACCAAATTCTTCCCTCTCGTTTCTTCCCTTTGTGTCAGTCTGGCCTCTGGCGCCACACCTCCCTTGGCCTCACTCTAATTATTTTGTTTCCGGCGCTGCTCGGATAAATGAACGCGCCCCACGTGGTCCTCACTATCGCTGATCTAGTCGCCGGTGCGAAATTACTTCGCGAGAAGAAGACCCTCAAAAGCTCAGAAAACATTGAAAGTCATGGTGAAAGCAGTCAAGTGCTAAATCAATTGAGGTCAATATCCAATTGTTCAGTCTTATCATATACATTTACGAATATTCTGAAGCATTAAATTCTGCACGAACTTAAAAAAATGAATGAAAAAGCGACTGATTTTAATTGAAACTCGCCAGCTTTGAAATACTTCCTCCATCATCTGAAAATTACACAACAGTTTAGAGCACACTCATCTCCATTCCCCGCATAACACAACCACTTTTTTGTTCTTCTTAAACTCCATAAATTCCAAAATATACTTTTCATAGAGCTGTTCGCCCGACACGGTCTTGATTTAAGGCCGAGTAAACTCTTGACAAGGAATCCCACCTCAAGAAGGGTTTGTTGGCTCAAAGAACTGTCATGATTTAAAAGTTCAAAAACAATTTATTACGCTTGCACATTTTCTGAGTGCAAAGTAACAAGCAATGTGTGTGAGCTTACACCGAGAAAACAAGGAGACTCGCTAGAAGTAAGTTGAGTGTATGCATGCACACTGAACACGTTGGAGCAGGTAGATAATATGCAGAAGGCATGTAGCTTGGTGCACAGTCGGGGTGCTATTTATTGCCATCGATAAATCCCCACTGCGGTATGGTTATCGTGCACGACTAATTATAAATCTCCTTACAATCGCAAAGACGATTACGTGCCATTGTACCTTTGTGCACGCGCTGCCAATGAGAGCAGCTGTCAAGGAAGAAAGACTATCCATCGCACTGATTATCGCTTTCCTTGTGCAATCATGACGCTGCATTCCACAATTGACGTGTCCCTGTAACTTGTTTATCAGCATCTTTCATTCCTCACATTCAAAAGTCCAGTGTTACTAATTATTTATTACGCTGTTGGTATCCCTTGTTGGCTGAGAATCAGTCAGGTGTGTATAATTCAATTTGCGGTATTCAAAGCCAGCATTAATGCTACTGCAATAGCATTCATTCATAACTATCCTCATTAATAAGTAATATCTTCATTAATGATGCATGTATAATTGATGAAATACTAAAGTTTCAATCATAATATAATTACATTCGATGTTCGAACTAAGGTAGGTGTCCAATCTCGACGAAGCAACTAATTAGGTGCTAATTAAAAGAAACATACATATATATGACAGACCTCACTTAGAATAATAAATACTATGCGTTCATGAAATCATCTCTACTATATAGAAAACAGATATTATTTATGACCAGTGTTAAATATTATAAATGGTAATTAACCTGTTAACTTCTAGGACTGGAAATTGAGATATCCTCTGATAAGTATCATCGATGACGATACGCATCGAATCATCACGCAGAATACCGTCTCCCTAATTTATCACCCTCCGGGAAACAGGGTGGACTCAATCTAATTAATCACTTTACACTTGTGTGTAATTACGCGTTTCACGGTGTTCATTGATCTCACGCAGCGATCCTCGATGATAACAGATGTTGCCGATTGAGAAATGTATCGAATACTTCGTGCGTGGTGTCTGCAATAGTTACTACACTTTTACTTAAATGAATTAAATACCAATTTCAAGTCCATGAGAGTCAATGTCCGGATATCGTTTGCGCGATTGAAAGACACACATATATAGGTATATGTTGAAATACATATATTGTGAGGATATTGTCAATTTGAATAGTGAATTATTGGTTCTTCGATAGTAATCAACTGTTGCGTGATTATTTGATGAATAGTTACTTGATTATTTGACTTGTAATATTATAGGCATGTAAAACAAGTGAAAACACGGACTTTTAATCTCAGTTGGTTCTACGATCCAGGTTATTAACAATCAGCTTCTCCCTAGTTTGCAATTCTCTTGGACAAAAGAATCTTTCATTACTTTCTGGGAAAAAGAAGCAGTATACAAAGAAGAAATACACGTATGCTCAACAGCAGCGGCTTTTGTCTTCCCAGCGAGCGTTCGAACTTCGTGCTCTATGAACGTCCCTTATAGTGAAGGTTGGGGTGCGGAGCATGCTGAAGAGTAAGGGAACAATAGAAAGAAGATAAGAAGTACTGAGGTTGTTCAGAAGCAAGGCTATTTCCGCCAACGTACATTGTATCATTCTATCATGTCATATTTGTTCAAATGTAATTCTGACAGGTGGAAAAGTCTTGAACCAGAGAAATTGTTGTTTCAAATCTGATTCTTTGCTAATTATTTAAATTATTATATTCTTATATTAGTCTCATATTCTTCTACATGATCTTGTTTTGTTCCGCCTTTGATTTACTATTTAAAATGGAATTAGCATGCTGCAATTAGCTCTCAGATTTATGGAAGCGGATAAGACAGTGTTGCTTTCGAAAGGCAACGAAAGCTTTACAATGTGTTGCACATGCGCATTAACGCTCAGAGCGACTATGAATCGAGTATTTTATGAGTTACAGATTGCGTTGGTAATAAACTAAAACGGTAACTTTGCCGATGGAATCGCTGCTACCATTACCATTAACAACTGTAACGCTGCCAGTTAATGTCAAAAACCGGGCCAAGTAGCTGAGAAGAAGTGAATTAGCGCGTGATATCGCGCCTGCTATTTCAATAGTTTATGGACTTTATCTATCCAGTAGATAACTGGCCTTTGGACGACCTTGTTATTCATAAAATTGATACTGTGCATGATTATACAAATCTCATGTATTTATCATTAAAAGCATCGTTTTAATCAGTGGTTGTGGATTTAAAATACTGTATAATTCGCTGAATTTTACCTTATTTCCAAGATCTTGGATACAAGATAGAAAATAATTAAATTCCTTTTTCCGGTCAGCAGATTTGTCTGAATGTTGATTGAACCGAAAAGGATATGGGGATATCTGGAACCTCTGGACAGTGTCTCATACAAACTTTCGAAGGGGATGAAAGTGAGAGAGCAAAATGAGAAGAATGAAGAAACGTAAAGAAAGAACGAGCAGATGGCGAGAAACGATAATGTCCAGCCCTCAGCATTTCTTCGAGTCGGTCTCAGTACACATTTGCAGGACCGTAACGATCCCCGCAACAATTATTTGTTCCAAGCAACGCGTAAATTACTGACAATTGACTCAAGGGAAGTAAAAAAGAACTAAGAACCCGAGGTGGTCAGCAAGCGCTTGGTCTCTTCGGTACGTCCATTATCTCAAAGAGCCGACTCATTGTCCAAGTGCCTTCCGGCTACTCGATCCGGAACATTGTTAGACCCGAATTGCAAGAGGGCGTGCACTTTTTCGATATCTTTCACATAACTTCCATGTCCTACATCAACCCTGTCCTATTCCTCAAATTTTATGTCTGAGCTTTGCTTGGTGCATCAAAAAGCATCATTACATTTAGAAAATTACGTTACGAATCTTTATTTTTGGCAAGAACCCATATTTGCAGTGGGTGATCATTTGAACAACCATATAAAAGAAAGCACTTTGCCAGGAATCTCGTTTCCTCTAGAAAGGGTCAATCCCACATCTCACATTCAGAAAAACTAGAATAAAATAAATTCTTTCTTCTGAAAAAACTTTTCCCCATGCCAATCTCGCCCTTCGGTTTCTCGGCAAGTCAATGATTCGTTGGACATGGGATCCGTCCTTGCCTGGCGCCTCATCGGACAAAGACGCCTTGGTGAGCATTCAGTCTCCGGGAAGGGCCAGTTAGGTCGTTTCGCATCTCCGAGCTGTCGCTTTTTGTTCACGTCTCGAAGAACCGACGCTGTCAGTCCCGGTCGATAGGGTTCGCTGTAATTTGCGAACGGTCGAGTTAACCGAGAGCGCAGTGATATTATTCGACTCGGATCGTATAACGTATATTCATCGTCATCGAGTATCCATTATAACATTGCCTGGTCTCCAAGAAGAGGAATCAGTATCAAAAGCAGGCTCAAATCTTTCTTTTCTGGCACGGGCTCACCCGACGATGTAGACATTAAGATAATCGCATCCCACGAGGGGATCAGTCGAGTCCACTAGCTTCACTCTTGGTTTCTCTGATGACTATATAGTCCCCGGCACGAGGCCACTTTGCGGACTTGCCGTTGACTTTGAAACTGCACGAGATTGCTCGGTTGTTAGCCACAACATTGCCAACGGGGACCGTATAAGCAGCTTTTTGCGAAAAAGCTCCTTTGTTCGAAACAAAGTGGCGATCGTAAAGTTTCCTGCAAAACCTGGAAGGGCGAATTACTCTGGAGAGGATGTAATTGCAGTGGCAAGATCCGGTCTTTGAGAAGTGGCCAATCTGTGTGTCGACTATTGAGTTTGCAATGAATCAGAATTGATGAAGATGAACGCTACTTGGGGTACCCAAGCAGATAGAAGATAATCAATCCCAGTGGAAGTGATGATTCCCATACGAGATGTCTGGCTCATTAGGCATTCCTTCAGGATGCGGTTTTGACGATGTCGTGTGGTCAAGGGTCAACGGAATAGGCTATGAGCTTCACTGTTTATCGAACGGGTACACGAATGCGTCCTGCGCCCTCGTCTTCAGCTTATCTGGTTAATTTACAGATGGAATACGTAATTCTCCACTATTGCTTCGATAATAAATGCATACTTAATATTAGATTTTTCCTTAGTGAAGTGATTTAAGCTCGGATTGCATGAAACATAAGCAGTAAAGAAGAAGGCTGCAGAATAACACGAACCTATATACGCGCAGCATTGAATCATTACAGCTTTTTTCTGAGTAGCTATTAAATTTCTCTTTCTCGGATCCTCAGATACATTCCCTCAGGGATGCTCATTCATCCAGCAATCAAGTGGATTCACGCGGGCAGAAGCTGGCGGTAACTTATGTGACCAGTATGAAAGTTAATAAAGAATTAATGCTTCAGTCCACCTTGAATCTCGAATTGCGAAGAGAAAATAGAGAAATATAAATAAATCGTACATGCGTCTTGATGGAGATACAGTATTGGCACTGACCTTGGCTTTGGCGGTGCCCATAACGCAATTAATGAACCGCGGCCGCGTGACTCGCCATTGCGATCCCGGGGTCTTGCGATCTCGCACGAACCAGAACCTCCAGCATGTAGTTACATACTATCAAAGTCCATACACGTCCCTATACAACCTTATTGCATGTAATTGTTTACCTTACAAGGCAACCCGGTAACTGGCAGCATCTTCTTCGCTATAATTGTTGTACAAATTATGGCGCACTCAGCTGGTACGATCTTCCGCGGATACGTATTACAGGGCACGATATGCCAGGCTTACCCTATAAGTATTATTATATAAGCGGAAGGCTTTTCCTTAATATATTACTGTGCGTAATATGCAATGGTATAACACTCGTGCTAAGAAAAACGTTAGAAATAAACTATTACAGCGTCCGATAACCGGCAACCACTAATAATCGCCTCTATCGTCAAGCGATAAATTTTAATCGGCGCCCGGTTTTATAGGGTGCTCAACATCTGGTTGTTAATTTATCCGACATTTAAGTGCGCAAACTCCTTTAGTGTAAGTTAACAACTACGAATGGGTCGCTTTGCATAACTAAGTAAAATCTCACTTAAGTTATGGTAGAATCTTTGCAATTGACATTTCAATTATTTTCAATTCAAGTTGTTCAAAAAGGTGAGTTACACATTGGAAGACTTAAACCCGGATTCGTAAAAATGATTAAAAACCCGGAGAGTTTTTTCATAAAAATGTTAATACTCTGGAAGAAATCGAGTTGAAATAACACATGAGGTTCATGTCCAAAACTAACATTTTCAGATATAAGAAATTTAGAATCTAAAAATCTCAAGGTTGAAAATCGCTCGTTCACATAATTTAACGGAAATCGAAAATTTTATCGGTTCTTGGACGTGCGAGACAGTCGCTTTATGTGCGTATAAGCTGCAAGTTCTTGGCTCTTCGTGAAAAAGATTAGGTGTACAAGTGGTGGATACAGAGTATCGAAGTACGAAGAAAAGAAGAAGGGGACCGGTTGAGGAAAAAGAGAAGAAATGAGAGAGAAAGATGTTATCGTTCCTCTGTGTCTCACGAGGCCACAGACACCTGCAAGTTCCGTTTCGTTTTGCGCCAACTATAATGGCAATTCAGCATTCACTTCAGGCGGCGACCGCAAAGTGCATACTTACATTCACTGCAAAACTATATCCACTTGTTTTGCGGAATTCTCTAGTACTTTGCAGTCTGCGATCGCAAAGAGTCACCTTTAAAAGTCGACTCTATTATTCGTTCTTATATCTCAAGATATGTAGGGAAAACCACCCTCACATATAGTAGATAGGGATAAAACTGTATTTTCAAATGTTTTGTCCACCCACCAGTTATAGGTAATCGTTGGTGTTGGAAAAAGCTTTATAATTGACAAAATTGTATATTAAAAGGACCAATCAAGATTCAGCAGCTAGGGCTTAAATTTGATGAACAATCAAATGAATAATATATGAGAGTGAAAAGTCATATACGGAAAGATAAGATATTTTCCAATTATAATTACGGAAGATATTATCTTCTTTACGGGATGTTTCCATTAGTTGCGAAGAGAATTGGATTTTAATTGCACGTGTAATGTCTGAATCAATTTATTAAAAGAGAATGTGGGATTCACAGTGCAAACTTCATTTCTAGAAAGATATCTTTGTGGTGTATCGAATAGGTACTGTTCTTTTTAATTAACAGAAAGAATTGAATCGAATGATATACAATACTATAAAATTATATTTAAATACTTGAAAGTTTTGAAAATTACCAGTTGTTGCAACTCGGTGTCCCTGAATTCTCTACACAGAACACGATACTTTATGATACCATTGTCTGACCATATACGAACTACTCTACTGTTCGATCTACTAACGCGATACATTTTGCACGGATTTAAGAAATTCTACGGATATAAAGGGGTTCTTGTTTTTAAAGAATCAACACCCAAACTTTCGTTATTCGTGAAACAGATTCAAGAACAGCAGACACTCGTCTTGTTATAAAATTCATTCTACCATTACTTGCAATCAAAACTTGTATATGATGTATAATAAAATACTCTCATCTTCTTCAGATTACGGTTATGACTTCCTTCATAAGTTTAATTTCTTTATTTATCCTTCGTGAAATGGAAACTAAAAATCTTTTGAGTGGCACACGAAATCAGGGCACACATGCTTTACCTTCTAAATCAAATAAAAGTCCAGTATAATTCGAGGTATAATTACTTCTTTTGAGATGAGTCGTTATTGTGGAGATGGAACGCAATAAGGAATGAGCGAACCGTCAAAAATTGGCGTAATATTAAAGTGAAATGGAGAAGCGAAGAGAGGCAAGAGGCAAGGTAGACGGTAAACAAGGGCTGGGCATGGCTCGATTAATTAAATTTATTCAACTGAAAGTACCGGACGCAGCGTCTGCCTGAATTTCATTTTTCACGGTATGCTTTTCGCGGTTGTTGGCATAAGTTGTTCGCGTTTTTTGCCTTTGAGTCGTAATTCTTTAAATAAGTATGAAAAGTAGGCCACTCAGGCGCGTTTATAACTAGACCAGTAGAATTAATTCCATAAAGATCGCGAGATTTCAGGATCACGAGAGACCTCGACGCGACGGTTCGTTAATAACATGCCTTCTCATATCTATAGAATTATCGTCATTCGTTTATTAAAAACGGACGATAAAAACCCCGTTAATAAAAGGAAATTCCTTCAATTTTTTTAAATAATCAGAAATAGGAAGTATTAAAGTATAGATACTTGCTTGTTTTTGTGCATAAAATTCCAAGTGATGTGTAAGTACGTACCTGTAACATAAAATAAAAGTTTGTATTATTATTACTGATTATTTCATCTGATAATTTATGCTTTATATCACTTAAAGTAATGCTTTCAGGATAAGTAAATTAATCCGGTGAGTTGGTTATCAGGTCGAGTAGAAAGGTAGGCAGATACGTTCCCAAAGGACAATTCCAATTCGTTCAATTCAGAAAATAGATAAAACGCCTCTCCAATCTACTTCTTGGGCCATTGAATGCCAATCTTATTTAGGAAAAGAGATACAGAAGGGCGCCAGAAGTGGCATTGTGATACCTTGGCAACGGTCACTTGGATACCTACCAAAATAAGAGGCCGGACATTTCATGAAATCTTTTAAGAGATAAGAACATTGTGTTTTCCAAACTCTCTTTTGCACCACTACTATAAAGCTATATTATTAAAAAACTGTCACCTAAATTTCGAAAACAATGTCTCATATTTTTTATATCAGATATTTTTTACAAGAGTCAATTTCTCTTCGAGCAAAGTTAAAGTAAACCTTCTGCAATTTACAACCGTATATACAGATTAATCTGCTAATTTCCGGGGCACATAAACCTCGAGAAAAAAAATGAAAGTAAAAATATCGAAAAGCGTGCACGAGATCGCATGGTAAGTACGAAATGTAAAGTGTATGCACATCAACGTGTCCAATGCGCCTCGTGTGAAAAGCGCGGCTGAGCAATAAAGAAGACGTAGCGTGCGCTTGGACCTAGGGGCGTAATTAAAGTTGTCGCCTAAAAATGAATAGCCCCGAAGGTACCATAAACACGGAGCTTCTCTGGGGCCAATCGTGGTAATTAACATTCTGGAAAAAACATCTTTGATGAAAATTTACTTTACCCAGCAAGGCTAAGAAATGAGAAGCGGAAATTGTAGGAAGGCGTACGATCTTCTGGTATTTACAGAAGCGGCTACGTTTATATCTGCATATAAAACCAAACCCCTATATTTCATCTGCTTAAGTCAATCTATATAAAAAGTCTATTATATAAAATCTCAGAAGGGTTTTTAAGGTCCCGTGGAAAATCTCCAGGTGTTTCCGTGTCATTGAGACCCTTCGCGTTGAAAGGCACTGCAGTCTCCTTCGGGTAGAAAAAAAAAAGTTACTTTGTGGGAAGTCTGAGGAAGAAGGCTCAATTCGGAATGGACGTGTGGATGAGAGGATTTCGTTAAGTCCCTTGAGATGGGACGGTTATCCTTTTTACTCTTGCCGGATTCCAACTCGCGATGCTCACGCTTTATTCTTTCACTTAAACTCATACCAGACTCAAAACAATTTTAGCGGACGATGTGCTATCCTACGCACACCGACTCTAATCGGTTTTCAATTCTCTCTTTGCAAAATAGATTCTGGAATTGTTTCGCGAATCCTTCCTTGGTTTCAGTGAGAAAGATTTCAATTTGAGACTATATCACTCTGAAATATATTGTGATAGATACCGTTTGAATCCTTTGATATCAAGATTCAGATACATGATGAAAATTTAGTGGAAATTTTCTATTATTGTTTACCTTCACGCGGATGTGCGAAGTAAAATAGAAGGAACAATTAATCATGGTTTGACATTTGTGCTATACCTGACAAGAGTCTGGCGTTTACGAATGGCTGACTCGAGACGTTAACTAACGACTTGCCCGCATCCTCGTAAATCCTAAAGGAGATCGTTACTCGAACGATCTTAACTGCCGGGATTTAGCGTAACTCTGGTCATTAGGAACCAACGATCTGGCCAGTTTAATATAAACCGGTTGTACAAGGGAGAAATCTACTGTCTGATCCTCCTGAATTTTGACTCCCAGATAGAAAAATTTTAGTACCTGCCAGTATTAGAAGAGATACTAATTCAATACTGGAAGCCAGTTTTAATTTTCTCCTGCGTTCATTTACTGTACATAATACATCCCATTAATCTAGCCACTATAAACCACGCAATTTTGTATTTCGATCAAGTAAAAGCTTCCTTCATCTCTACAAATAGTCCGCTTTGCAGGATGAATATAATAAATCTGACAAAGAAATTGTATTTCCAGAAAATATCCCATCAAGCTGGGTACAATAAAAAAAAAGTCTGTGGAAAAAGTAGGAGAGCCAAAGGCAGGCGTGAAGCAGAGTTGAATCTTTTGTTCATCCTTCTTTCTGTGCTCTTACAATTACTCGCGTTTTCTCATCGTGCTGTCAGGATTCTGGTATCACTCGTGCATGGTTAAAATCGTACCTCTGATCCTTCGACCCTCGTGCTCTCAGGACCCCATCACCTTTTACGACGATTGGTACTTCCGTCCTTTCTCACGACCCGTGACTGATGGCAGACAAATGGGAGGTCGGCGTTGATAACAATGATAAGCCTCTACTCCCACTTCCTAATTATATATTTCTGGACAAATACGTTTCAGAGAACTTGACTTCTTCTAGAACGACAGTACTTCATGTTAAAAAAAGGAAAAGGTGGAATTTAACTAGATAAATCATCAGTGTAGGATTTATTTTAATTAATGTTCTTGTAAAAAAAAATAGACAACTTTACTGTACTTTCTTCACCACTTTTTTAAACGAAAGGAATAAATCATTCTCTCAATAAACGAAAAATTCCCATACGGGTTTGTTTCAAAATGGGTCGAAATCGATATAATTCGGACATTCACCTTAAACTCAATATCCTACAAAGTATCTGTATCTGAAAACACGTTTGCCAGTTTGTATATTCACACTCTTCCGTACTTTAATATGTAAAGGAGTTATTTATTCGCCACAACGTGCTCTTTTTTTATATCTCGCGTGTCTCGATAAAACATGAAATGCTTCTGCATGCCAGATTTATCGCTGTTGACAGAGAGAGGAATCCACTAGCTTCTTCTTCCTCTTTGGACTGATTTTGGAAAAATTTCACGGAATAATCTTACAATTTTTTACAAGCATAACACAGAGCTATGCAATATATTCATTTCTACAAAACAATAATAGATATGGTAAACTACCAAGTTATTTGTATCCCTCATGTTTTCAGGATTCCAGAGATATATTTTTTATTCAAAAATTGGATAATTAACATTTAATGACAGCATTGAATCACGTGAATACGTTTCTAAAACAATGCTTTCTATAGATTTGATTTTAAGCGAGTGGAAAGAGAAGACATTCTAAGTATAAGCGAAGGGGATAAGAGACGAAAGGCTCTCACTCTACTCTTCCGGCAAAAAGACTTCTCGTCTGCGAGTGGCAGCCTGAATTTGATGAGCGCGTGATAAGGGTACTTATGCTGAAATTCCGGTTCTTCAACTCTCATGGAAACATTCGATGTTGTTTATAGCGTCGAAGTTTGCTTCGCGAAATCTGCCCTCGTAGAGATAGCCTCAAAGTTAGTAATGATGTTACGTCCGTGTTATTAAAAAATTAAAACGAATAAAATCACTTAACACTTTCCCAGCCTCGGATAACCAGTAAATTTACTATAGTAAGCAAATTAAAAATTAAAATAGCTAAATTAGTGTCCTAAAGTGCATATTTTATTGGCATCTTTTCAGAAAGCCAATTTTATATCTCTTTTTATAAGCTCACAATTTTCTATTACATCTCCTTTAATAGCTCATATTTTAAAATGTTTTTTCGCATGGAAGCTCCTTTTTCCGCTTGGGAAATTGGTACTTATGTATTTGGAAAATTTGGTGCCGCAGGAATTCTGTGCAGAAAAATGAGAATGCTATAAAGGAAGGAAAGCTCTCGTTCATTAAAAGTTTAGAGTTTAGAGTGTAGTGTTCATTATACTGAAGAAAAGTCTATATAAATGCAAAATTGCAACATCAGCAAACTTACAAAAACACTCTTATATTTTTTGGCTTCATTAACCTTTCGCATGATACTTTTTCATAGTATATCTTGTCAATTTTTTTTTATCCCTCGGTCATTAATTTCCTTGAAAATTATTATATGTTCAATAAATAACGTTATCTTTCACTCTTTTAAACTAAATCACGATATTATTTCTTTTTTTTTTATTGATTTTCTGTATCTAGAGTCTATACATCAGGAATATGGAGGAAATCCTCAATCTATTGCAAGTGTCAGGCTGAAAATGATTTCTCTCACTGTTATATTTTATCAAGAACTTTAAATCATTTCACTGTCAATGTCATTAGAATTTCGCGAAACCTGCTTCGTAATCCATTTACGCTTGGTACCAGCACAGCTGGTTTTTGGCGAGCCGGAAGGACAACACCAGATGTGCACGTGTCACTGGCAAATAACCCGTTTACATTGCCAGAATATCATTCTGGGAGTCACGTGTTTTCAATGGAGGGAAAATTCTGGATGAAAAATTCCGATTCATTTAAAAATACCGAAAAACCTGTTGTCACGTGCGATTGACTATACGATATTCATTAATTGAAATTTAACTTTTGACGATTTTTATTTGAATTTATATATCACGTATTCCGCTCTACGATTAGGTATGAGATCAGTTATAAAATGTCGTCCTGACGATTGATCGCCACTGCTTGCGGTTTACGACCTCGTAAAAGCTCGAATGCGATTCGAAAGTCGCTGACATTAAAATTCCCGAGAAAGCTGGTGTGATTTCGGTATGGTTTTCTGAAATGTCAACGGATGATATCCCAATCAGTTTTAAGGTCGCAGTCATAAGGTTCTTGACTCAATCTCGTGATGAGATTTCTCAAAATACTAAATTTTATTTGTAATTTATAGCCAAGTATTTGAACTATTTAGTTTTAAAGATGTAAGGGGATGTAAGCTAAGAAAATTCACATCATTAGTTTCCCTATTAGACTCATACTCAAAGAACAGCACCAAAAACGGCGTGATTTATAAAAGACCCCCATAATGTCTCGAAATTATAACTCCCTTTATGCTAGAGTTTATAATACAATATAAGCTAATTTATGAAGAAAAGAAGGTACTTTCCTTGCACCTAGAACGAAGGAACGATCACGAAATACGCTCGTTTGGGAAATACAGGTAGGTATATCGTTTCATCTTCTTGGCAGGAGTGTTCATTTGGCCGATCTTTCATCGGATGTTTAATCAGGAACTGAGCCACGGTTAATTACGTCCCAGGACGTAGACAAATGAATCCTCCAGGAATCTCAAGCTATATTGATCACGAATGATTAACTCTGACAAAGTCTTTGAAAATTTAATCTCAACAGAACATCTTGTCGTGAGGAAGAAATATCAGATCAAGAGTGAACTTGAAAATATTAATATCTTGGGACGTGCATTTATTACAAACATTAGTAATTGTTATGTACACGAAATTACGAAATCCACCTGCATTTTTGCATTACCAAATTTTAAAAATAATTTCTTTCAAGGTGAAAGGTAATCACTATTCGAATCGATTGAGTTGGTGATTCGCATGATTGAAAGGGGCTGGCGATGATCTAGGACTACGATTACCGGCCTGCGTTTGACGTAGATTGTCGCGTTTCCTGTTTCCGGTTCAAACGGCTATTATTGGCTGGTACATTCGCTGGTACATGTTTCAACCCCTGCCTAATGAATTCCCGAGCAACATTCAATTCCCTCCCTCTTAATCCTCCTCCTCGTTCCCTCATAAGCCACGAATTATTCGATATTCACGCGAATGCAAGCATGCAGTTTACTGACGTATATGAATCTGATAGCCAAAATTACATATCCTGTGGGCTGTCCTTGTCATTGATTACACTGAAATATGCCATTGCCTTATGTTGTATTTTAATTAAGATTAATCTCTTTACTCCAACATAATGCGCGCATGTTCATGAAATAACTTCATTTCCAACTCGCAATTTCCAAAGCAAATGTGAGTACATAATAAGAAAAATGAGATGGTCAGCAAAATAAGCTGACTTTATCGATTCCACTTGAAAAAGTCGGGAGAAGCGCCAAATGCAACGTGAACTGGCTGGGTTTTCAGTCGTAACGAAAACACGTTCAGAAGCGAGACTTCCCGGAGAGAAAATCTTAAAAGAAAAAGGAGGAGGAAACGCGGTGATTTTAAAGCGTCCGTCCAACTAGAAAGTTGGAAGCTCGTGCCGCGAAGAAGGAAAAAACTGCGAAGAAAACTGTGTTGCTGACGCTCTCTGGGAATTCCCCTGAAAAGTTTATTCGACTCGATTCGTATGCCGCTGGGCATTGCAGTTCGGGTGAATCTTATTCAACCCCTTGCAGAGGGTTTTACAGGACTTTAGAAGACCGCAGCTGCCAGTTTGGGGCAAAAACTTAATATCGAACGCACACAACCGGAATCGATCGCGTTAAAGCGTAAATACGTAATGAAGACAGTCGGGTGTCCAGTTTCAGCTGTCCTTTCAGGAGGTGTGGTCTGTAAAAGTGGTCAAGCCGGTCACGCGAGCCCATCTTCTCCGAAATGTTCAAGACAATGATTATCGTGTCCACGTGCTCGCGTGTAATCATCTGCCCTGCGAAAGGTCGATTAACGCTTTTTTGCTCTTTTTGCGATTACAATCTTGCTCGTTTATGCTGAGGCTAAGAAACTTTTGAAATTATAATTCACCTGTATGATGTTATCGATTATCAGCTTGTTATTTTAAAACACTTTTCAATAGCCTCTTGAACGGTTTGATTAATATGTGAAACATGATTTTGAATTATTGAGGAGATGAGAAGTGATAGTCATTTCATGTAATAACATCTGCGCACCATCGCCTACTCAAAAACAAAAAAATGGAAGAAACATAAACCTGCAATCCAAGTTAATAAAATTTAATTCCCAAGAAAGACTGCCATGTCTGGCCATATCATCCCCATACTACTGAAAGAGAATATACATTTTTCAGTCTACAATTAATTACAGACATTTGAAACTTTTACGCGATTTTTTTTGCGTATGTAGTTACTCAGACAAACTTTCTTTATGTTTGTACCGCAATGTTTACGATATCTGGAGCTCAAGCGACGCTCGTATTTGACGAGATGTCTACACCTTTGTGGAAGACGTATCATGGTTCGTATCTCCAAATGTTTGTAGGACGTGTCGAGCATCGTTTGTCTCGGGTATATGGACAGTCGACGAGCGAGTCCAATATCAAATTACAGTAGCGAATGGTATGGGAGAAATTGCAGTAGTTAGGAATGTTCAGGATGGAGCAGAGACCTATAGGCAACAGACACTGGTGTGTATGTTGTCATTGTCGTCGTTGGTGCGATGTGGTGTGGAATAAAGTGGAAAGCTTGTTTTACGCGAAAACCAACTCTGGAACCGGCGTCAGCCGTCACCGACGATATCTGACGACGACACCCCTTTGCGACACCCTTGCGACTTCCATCCCCTGGTCTTGTCATAGACCAGTCACGTGCGTCGTGCGATAAGACTCGTCGCAATGACGAACAATGCCTTGCACCCAGGTTTTCCTAAGCACCAAAGACGGTGATTCATGTTGCGATAAAGTCCAACGAATGTGTCTCCCTAATAGTTTCGCTTCTTCTCGATCTGCCAAACTGTTGGTAGATTGTCCGGAAGATTTGAGAAAAGGGATTCGAGTTTGTCGCGCGAAAGAATGGATATGAGATAAGGCCTGCAGTGTTTTTCGGAATCGACGGCTAGCCACACTATAATGACTTTCATAATGTGCGTCCATTGTGTTAAGTAACAAAAAATATAGAAAAACCTAGATTATTCCAGAAAACTCAGAAACTGCAAATGACGACAGTTTGATAAATCATCCAATTTTTTCCCTGCCTCGTTGAAACTAACTGACCAATTTCTTATCCCGGAAAATCGACTTACCCGGTAAAAAAAATGGAATTGCTTCTCTTAAAAGTGTACCTCTCAGAAGGTATTTCTGCCTCTGTGGAAAATTGCCTCAAAGATTTCATTGGAACAAACAAATGTGGCTCTAAATTTCATAAAGCTAGGAGTTAGACCTGAGCGTAAATAATGTACCTTCTTTCCCTCGAATAAAATTTTATTTTCTCTAGGGAAAAAAAAAATTGTATTAAGTCAAGTATTTTATGACAACACGTACTCTTCTCATGAGAGCATGCGTTTTGTCGATTTCCACAAAGGTTTATCTTTTGTGCTTGTGGCGTTGCTCTTTTCGGCTTGGTACTTATGCGATTTCCGAGAAGCGGAGAAGAATGAATAGAACTTGGAGATTTAAAGTGAGGAAAAGGAGGTAAACTTGCAGACGAAGAGGGAGGACAACGCATTACAGGATCCGTCTAGTGCATTTAATGTGACAAGTACGTATAAGTGCAGACTCAGCAAGTCGTCGTATATACGAATCTCGAAGAAAATGTGCCTCACAGTGATCCGAGGACTGGAAGATGAAAGAAACTGGAAAAAAATATGCGAAATCTTTTTCCACATTCAGTGCGTATGATGCGCATTTATCACACATTCATCTCGTGACAACGCGACGCAATCGTTCTTCGTTTGTGAGTCTGATTTGAAAAACCGGATATTCTATTGCGTAATAGGGTGATTTCATGTTTGTACGGGTAAAACTGCTATTTTAAAAAAAAGTATGAATCAAGCAAGATTCCTTTATTCAAATTAAGTTGTGGCTTAAGTTATAAAAGATTGGTGTGTCGAATATGTCGAATATGTTGAATATGTGCATAATTTATATATAAAAGAATTTTCCTATGCTGGCGCCTAATAAAAGCAAAGGTGAGTCTAATATAAAAACTGATAATTGAAATTTATGGAAAGGTAGGCGATAGATGGAGCTTTGTAGGCGAATCGACTCATCAAAAATGCCGAGATGTCGTCGGGACTATGACAAAAGGTGTGAAAATCAACCAAGCTGAGAGTGCTAGGCTAGGTGACTTCCATTATCGATACGATCAAAGTCGATGTTCTGTCGAGTACTCCAGCAAGGGTACGATGAAAAATGACTGCCCGGCGAACTGAACTGGAGTTTTGTGTCTAGGGATAATGCTTTTAGGGCACGATAAGGGATACGACTCTGCGATGCTTTTAGGTTTTCTCTCGGGTAGGTTCGGCTCCACTGGATTCGCTGCGAACCTTTTCTCACACGTGATTTTAACTCGTTTTTATTGCCGATTTAAAAAAAGGTTCCGGGTTTTAAAGGACAGCCTTGAAATCTAAAATCAAGTTGCAGTCGAGGTGTCGGACCCTCGATTTAAATGAATTATTTCCGTGTTTTCAATCAAGAATGAATCTTGAAGAAGCAGTCAATGAACTCTGAAGTCTATTAAATGAGAAAGAACGATGGTAGAAGAAATATTTCCAAATCGGAAGCTAGTCGAGCGACAACAAGTCTGCCACAGATGATCAAGTAGTCGGAAAGCGAATGTAGTGCAAGTTTTTCTCTAACCACTTACGACGCGACGTGGAGTTTTGCGCATTACGTGTACGGTCGATAAAGGAAGGTCTTGACTATAATACATCGTGCAGAAATAATACCAGATGTTAAATAATTGTGTTATATCTCCTTCAAATCATTAATCACAATAATGGCAACCTAATCGAAAAAGATGGATTCCAATCAATAAAAATCAAACACGAGACGATCGTCTTTTATCGGATAGGAAAATGATAAACATTTTCAGAATGAAATTTATTCTGAACATTTCATTCAAGCAAATGCAAGATATTTTACTTCCTTGTTAATAAAATGGAAATGAGCTGTCACAGACGTTGATGTCTCTCTTTGAGCAACTCGTAGTAATTGAACTCGAAATACTTTCTAAATAAGCTCTTCAGTTTACATGACAGCTTGTGAGTTCTGCGGCGGCGCACATTTAACACAAAATTATATAACCCATAAACTAAAATTATTACGCGCAGTCTCCACGTCATGTTTAACACAGCGAGTTTAACGATTCCAGTCTATCAGAACACTCTTGTGGACGCATTTCTCGTAAATCTTAGAAGATATTATTAATTAGAGAGACTAAGTTGTGCACAGCATGCATACCGGTCAGTGTGCTTTAAATTATTTTACATCGACTGCATCTCCGAGTATAGAAAACAACATTGTGATTAATTATTATAATTTTCTCGAGGTCCGTTTTATGAATAGAAATTACATTTTGCCAATTCTTTTAATTTTCTCTTTGCTATGTAATAAAATATAGCCGAGGAATAAAAAAGTGTAAGACGTATGGATCTTTCTCTGATAATATGCTGATGATATGCTGATGATATGCGTATGATATTCAGTAATATTTCTGTAACTGCATTTTGTGTGATTTTATAATAACAGTAATTTTGTAATAAAATACATCACGAAATAATGATTTGAATATATTTTTTAAGAATCAAGCTTCCATGAAGTCATGCTTTTCATTTTAAGAAATCATATAATTCAAAGCCAATTTATAAACTGTGCTGACTGTTGAATGCGAAGGTCAAGACCTGGCGAGAATATTACTCGAAATAAGCACCTATCCTCAGAAAGCATAAGTACCAAGCCACATATGCACGAGTACTTATCGCCGTGCGAAAAGCGTCGATTTTACAGCAGAACTTTTTACAAAAATCTTGTTGGAGTGCGAAACGAATCTTAGTAATAGTGTACGATTTAACACACGCAGAAGGAAAATTACATCCGATTTTGAATTTCCTATAGCTCGCGATTAACATTCTTTTGTGATTTAGAATGTTTTTAAAGTATTTAAAGTTTCAAGAAATTCTGAAGATTTTAATCAATATTTCCTTCATAAAAGGAATAGTAAAAAAAAGTCTCAATTATGCGACAATTTAATTTGTAGAGGATATTGTCTTCTACCTGCTGATGCAATCTACATCAGAGGCAATTTGCTTTCAAAATAAAATTGTTTTTTTTTATTTTGCGAGACCTTGGGGAGTTACCTAGTTACGCTACTGATAGGAGATACGAATAGTCTGTATATCTTATGCAAATCTGAAAGCTATATTGATATAGCTGGAGTTCAAACACTGGTTGGATTATTATTAGCCGACCACCTGTGCAACCTCAGGCGCCAGCTCTTGGTCGCATATCCTGGACCACTTAGAGCTCCGATTAGAATTGTACTTAGGCCGGAACAAGCTACATAACTCTGTATGCATATAATTAATGCTACGATATCTCTGCTTCTAGGTAGATAGCGATTTACAGGTTCATCTCTTTCGCCAGAGCTGAGATGGAAACTGGAATTGATAAGTATTCGTCCTCTGAATGAAATTATACAACATATTCTAATCTATAAATATTGACATACCTATGAAATAAATCTTCCGTAAATTAATGACTGCAAAATTTTCTCTTCGAGCTAAATAAGTTTGTTTTTCCTTTAAGATTTCTCTAAAGTCTAGAATAAAGAAGAACTTGGAACAATTCTGAAATTCCCTAAAACATTTAAATAACTGTTCTCTCATGAGAGAAAAGTTACTTTAAATGACAATTGCCCTTTCTTGGAAAAGTTTCTCAAGGATGTAACTCTCAAAGTTGAGAAAATTTCAACTTTACCTTAACCATCATTACAGGACTAATTGCGACTACTTAAACAGCACTTTTGGCATTAAAACTGGTGCAAATAAAAGATTTTTAACATGCCAGACAATATTCCACTTGCAAATGGAAAATTTCTGAGCGGAACTTGGATGAAGAAAGGAAGTCTAACAAGATAAATTCAATCCTCGAAGGTAGAGAAAATCTGGGAAACTTTATATCTGCACCTTTGTTTCGCGACTCCCAAGTTCAGAGTCGACTATAGGTATACCTTTGTAACCTAAAGAACCTTTATAAGAAAATTTTATCGGACCGAGCTGAAGCCAAATAGAGTTTCTGTCTAAAGTTTCAATTGATTTGGGTTCCTTCATAGTTATAATTGTTTTCGGTTTCATTGAGAATAAATAAGAGTGAAAAGAATCAAAGGAAAAAGTTTAATAATTGAACTGTATCTCTATCTATTTCTTCAGCACATTGTTATCAATACCTTTGTTTGAGGAAGCGCAAAAAATGACAATGTTTGTATTCTTCGCAACTGTTGGCTAGTTTTTTTTTCCTGGCTCACGTGCCTTTTTTTCTTCCCTTTGGGCAAAATACTATATATGTATATATAAATGTATATCATCAGAAGAGGTAAACATTCGCGTGTCAGTTTGTACTTATGTAGGAGTAATTTTCACGCACAAGGAATGAAAAAGTGACTACCTGTAAGATACGAAACGTACCAGTTTTCGTACCAGGTGTAATCAAGTGCATTCCAAGAAAGCGAAGACGGTTTAAGCTCAAGTCACGGTTGGGAAATTAACGTCTTCGAAGGAAACAACCAAAAGTGATCATTATCTTTTCAGTGGTTTTTAGAGTCGTCAATAAATATTATCGAGCCATAAAAATTTCCTGTAAGCGAGCGGTTTATTTAACTGGATTCACTAGCTAGCAATTGATTATACCCTGTGTATGATTAAGCAATCAAAGTAATTGTTGTGCTCAAGTGCAAACACAAGCGGCTTGTAGATATTACCCAGCACAATGTTTTAAAATGTTTTGCCCTTTCTGGTAATGTACCTTGCAATTTGAATCCGATTTTTATGACTCTTAAACATGCAGAATCCGTAATCCAAAAATGTTTTCTTATTATTCTTATACTCACGTGTAATGTCAATAAAACAGAATTGGACTCACCTGAAAAATAAAAGAAAATATCTTTGTTACAAATAATTCAGATTTAAAATACTATAAAAGAGGTTTAGATAATGCAACCAAAATTTTTTATATAATTCCCGGAGTCTTTAAAATTCTAGTGAAATGTTTTGGAATTTTTTAAACCACTGAGATTTTGAAAGTGCTGAATTCCTGGTAATTACTTAAATACTGTAATAGGCAGTATTTAAGTGTTTCATTATTTGAATTTGAGTTTACAAATCTGCCTCAGTTCAGTTTAACGTGCGGGCCTAAACGGGACTCATTTGTTCGTAAAAGGCAAAGTCAGCTTTAACATCTCTATTGAGTTCCACATTAGGATCGACGTATTCGAACTAGGCGCAGAAGTGACAGGAATGGTGATAGAGCAACAAGCAATTAAGCTATCCGACAGGGCAGTACTGGTCAAAAGCCCCCTCACACAACTTTACAGTCTACGTCCACTTTGTACACAGATACATCCTGATTTGTTCGAAACGATCAACCGGATTGAGTAGTTTGATAAAACAGAAAATGCGCCCGAATTTCAAAGGGCCGATCGGACGATCAAAGGGCTAATTCTCAAACGAGAGCGAAATGGCTTATTCTATCGTATTACTCGCTCTCGATTTCTGTTAGATTCCACCAAACCTTCAACGAATAGACAAATACTTTAATCGAGCTTCGTAATTCGCTTTCATTTCAGCTTCAGCGAAATCAAAGCGAAATGACGATTTGATGGTTCACTCTATTTTGAATAAACACGAAAACGTCAAAGAATTAGTAAAATTATTATACCATAAAATATTTTTAAATTCGATGTAGATTTTTATACTGAAATTTCAAAAACTAAGAAAAATCATTTTTACTGTGCTTTTTGCTTCGAGAATCTTACTTTCCATTCATATACTTCACCATAAGGAAGCAAGTTCTACTGCGGCTAGAGGAGAGAACACTGTCATTGTAGAAATGATGGGTTAGTAAATCTAGTTGCAAGTAAATATAGATTGAATGGATAATAAATCTCGTTAAATGCCCAGTTACAGAAGCTTGTGGTATTATGAAAATGTGTGTCACGTCCTATGGTAATTTCTTCTAAACGTGTTTTAAAACCTCTACGTCAATACGTCGTGTTGGCGCTTGCTATTATCGTTTCATAAATTCCCTCAGCTTAACAATCTATAATTCAGTCTATGCATTCTCGAATTATTCTTTAAAGTGATTTTTCTGCTAAATGATTTATTCCAATACAAATTTATCTGCTTACTAAATATTCATTCTTGACATGAAAATCTCTATTATTCAATATGAGTTCAATCAATTACTAATAAATTAACACAAGATAATAATTTACTTTAATAAAGGATGTTTGCATTATTTCTGGGGAAAATAAATTAAATTACAATTAATAAACAACAGTAATTACAGATAAACAAATAGTCGGCTTTTTCCCCAGTGAAAATATCCATATATATATAAGTAGAGATCAGAGCGCCGAGGGCATTTTCATTTTTCTCATAATTAACGCACGCGATACTCATCCTTCGATTCATTAAAGTGCGTTAGCGTAAAATGTGCGCGATGTATATAATTTGCGAGCACACCATCGCCAAAGACCCATTTTATCTGTTAATTGGTGCGCAATAATTACCAAGTTATTTGCAATTAATTGCGAGTCCCTAATTAGCGCGACTCGCAGGGTTACATTGTGCACTCGGCAGGGTCGTGACAATTGGCCAAAGAGTTTCCGATACCAGGTAGGATAATGTCAAAGCGAGAAAGCGGGTCTTTATTATGCTAAATATAAACAAGAAATTGGCTTGCAGTGCTGCATATTAGCCACTAATGCCACTAATTACATATCGGTTGCCAAGTTGGCGCGCTTTCCAGATCGGAGGTCACCATTTTTCAATGATCCATTCACGCCCCATCCCTCTCCAGTTTCAAGCCCACTCACCAAAACTCTCTTTTTTCCTTTCTTTCTTTTTTCCCACGCTGCGAAGTCGCTAATTAACAGCGTCGACGTACTCGGAAACTTAACCATGACATTGTTAATTAAATACCGCTATTCGCGGATTCCTTCTTCCCTGCATCCATTCATACCTTGGAGGTTGAAATTTAAGTCTTTGACATGAGAGACCTCGACGTCAAGTGCAGATAAGAAGTTAATTTCTCGAAAAAAACAGCTTTACGAGGATATAACCAAACATAATATGTTTTTAACCGAGTTGCAAACAGTTTATTGCGAAACGCAGAATCGTACCAGACGAGACTCATGCTCAGATGCCATATTAAACTTTTTCCTTCCAGGGATATGCTTTATAAACTCTACAAAGCAATAAATCTTGAGAATAAATTCATTCAACGTATAACTGGAGATTATCATCACTCGTGAATACTTCAATGAAGGCAGACAATACTTGAACAGAATTTGAATATCGCTCCTTTGTGTTCTGTTTCACGGAACAGCAACTCCAAAACCATGACCGTAACTCTCTCTCTCTCTCACCGCCTACTCTAGTATCAACGCCACTAATCCTTAATTGCACTTATCAAACTATCGGTCCATTTTATCCCTTTGTTTCTCTAATTGTCTTAGCGATTCGTTCGATTACGAATGTCCCATTGGCTAATCATAGAAAATTAAATTTACGCTTTAAGGTACATCTAAATGGTAATTCGGTTACTTTAGCAACTTGTTTGAGTTCTCCAGGTAAATATAATTAATCAAGATCTCTCTCGAAATCGATATTATTAGCATTTAAAAAAAAATTACCGGTCATCTATTGTACAAAATGCTCCTTCAGTTTATCTTCGCCTTTCCTTCGAGTGTACATAAGTACCATAATTTAAGAGCGTTTTACTCCCGCTGATTGAATACGCAGGATAATTTCTTTGGACTCAGTCGCTGGTACTTACACGCTCATTTGTGCGAAACAACTGGTACTGGCGCCTTTGAAAGAGGACCACCGGAGCCGCAGTTTCTTCACGCCTGATTCTCTCGGTTGCGAAATTTGTCACGTGCCACAGTCTTATGTAGGTACTTAACTCCACCTTCTGCTTTTCGCTTCCTTCTTTTTTTTCTTGCTTCTTCTTCCACTTCGACGGCGTTTTCGAGCGAGTGAACTTTTTAAAACCATGGACGCTCCACGATAGCACCAGATAAACCGGGTGAAAATCCTTCGGATTAATGATTCCCTGGGATAACCTCGAGTCGGGTCAGTGATAAATTAGGCGAGTTTAAGCCAGACCACAATTCCGCGACAAGCAAGTTCACTGGAGTACTTATATTTTCCTATGCACTCGAAATGTTTACTCGAAAACTTACTTTAACAGGGAGTCTACTATTATACATTCTTTCTACGAAATTTCTAAACAATTCCCGGATTTCCTTGAATTCCCGTATAGTAGACTGTTTAATTAATTCGAAATTGCGGATGCCACATTTAAAATATGGTAAATATCATCAGTTTGAGAATACTGAATATTTGTCTGAATATTTGGGAGATATATATGCGCTGGTAAGACAGGCAATGACATTGAGAACATTAACGGGCAAACCGAGAATCGATGGTTCTCCATACTTGAGGTTTTACGATGAGACTCGGTTTCTGTTTGGGCTAAATAATGGTACAGCTTAAACGCTTGTAGACGTACTCGATACCTACTTTACCCGAATAATAGGGTCGTTTGAGAGTGGTGGGATGTTCAGTGTTCACGGACCAGACAGCGTAATTGATCTCCGAGGTGTAGATGCTGGACTGTATCTATTGTCCGCAAACAATCCACCCTCCTTGCTTCAAATCACCAAAGTTATGCCAGAATATTAACTCGGTATGCTGAAACCAAGGCCCTGCCATCCCATTTCACATTTTCTCTATGCTCACCGGAAAATAAGCTTTTCAAGTTCTTACCGCGCAATTAAATTCATACCGTGCGATTAAATTCTTACAAGTTAATTAAGTTCTTGGTGAAAATAACACTAATTTTAGTATATATAAAATTATCAGCAATAATATCTTATCCGCAATAATATCTCATCAGCAATAATATTTTATCAGCACTTGAAATATTATTGGGAACAATGTTTCAATATTTGTCTCGTGGAAAGATAACAAGTGAGCTTTTCCAGGATTTTCAGTTTCCAGTCCACGTTACATGTATGTAAATTGACAAAACCTGCTAGTTTCATGAACGAGATTAACAATGGGTTCTTTTGCCTTTGTGCAGGAAGAACCACTCTAATGGATGGCTATAGGTATTGCCATATGGTGGAGTTGTAGTCAACTAAAAAGCCATGCACGCTTCGAATTTATCGACACTCCGAAACAAGTTCCTCTTTTTTCAAACGCTTCGAGCGAGAGAACAGACGAATCGGTGATTTCGATTTTCCATCATCGCTGCATGAATTGTAATTTCAAATTGTACACTATGTGCAAATAATATTATAAGGTTTTCTCAAAATCTTCGTTATTTGCCATCTACATATTTTGACATGTTCAAGAATGACGATTTTAAATAATTCGAATTCGATAATGATGTAAAAGATTCGTACGATATTTTTAAAAAGGATGTGTTATACATTCAGACATTCAATTAAAAAAACACTTTTCTGAGTATAGAGACAATATTAACTGATCTCTGCCTCTCGTCACACAATTTTCTACCTTAAAATAAAAAGGATGCACGATCAAATATTTGTGATGAAGATATTAATGAAGAAAACTCTACAGGATTTTCGTTATGAAATGCACGTCCCTCTCATGTTTTGCAATATTCGGATGGTATGGCACTACGGCAGTCGAAATCGAATGGATCATCGTATCGTATCGGTACGACAGGAAAGGGAATGAGACGAAATGGAAGCTGGACAGTATTCTGCCCTGACAGGCAGCTTCATATCGTGTCCATTGTAATGTACGTGCATATGGTACAACACCAGTCTGACTGACAGGGCCAATAAGCGTTTTCAATATACGTTCATGTCTGTAAATTTTCGATGAAAATAACAACCCTGCTTTCGTCTCTATATGCTTGTTCGTTACTCAAATCCCAACTAGTTAACGTACGTTGCTTGCTATTGCATCCCAAAAAGTTCAACACAAATCACAAAGCCCTGAAGGTCGTTAGTTCGTTTGTCCACAAGAAGAAAAGTTGGCTAGATAACGACCTTCTCGGATTTCCTTTCGCAGTACAAGAGCGCTCATAAAATGTTTGAAAACAAATTTTAAAACTCGGAGATGTTTTCACGACAATATGATGACAATTTAATCAATATCACATAAACTTTAGCAAACAAACAAATAGTAGAAAAACAAGTAGTATTTTCTTCTCGCTATTGAAAAACTGGCTACGTGCCCACAAGTTTCAATGCCTTTCGGTTGCTTCCGATAACTTTTCTGATTGAACCGTATAATTCCAATACATACTTGATACCATCGCTGGACCATTTCTCTCAAAGCTTGCAATTCACATCGAATCAAGAAATTCATACAAAAATCTTCCTTCTTTTGCTACTGACGATGTTAGAAATAGTCTGCCGGGTTATATAAAGAAACGATTCGCACGTAGGTGATTAATTGCATGCAAATTAAGCGAAAGGTTATAACGAGGTTGCGAAGGAGTTTAATATTTCCAGTGAAGTTAGGTCGGAAAGAGGGAGAGGAAAAGAGAGAGGGATGGGAAAGTGTGCTTAAATCACGACATCATTTCGTTAAGTCGTTAAAATTACGCTGTCAGCACGTGGTAGCTGCGAGCTTGGCAAAATGTCGTTAATTTTGGAATAATCGGCCAGTATAAGCGAAAAAGAGAGCGATAGAGGACTCTCTCTCCACCTTAAAATGAAGAGAGAGAGGCGAGTATTGTGGAGATCCAATTTAGTATGGAAATCCTACTCGCCCTATCGGGAAAATCAATTATGTCTAATGAATATAACACGGAGGGTTGAGGAAAGGGTTCAACTGTGAATCTGTGCCGTGACCGGCACGACCTTTCTCGAAATCATATATGACGGAGGCGAAACTTTGGACTACCCTTTTTCATTATTCGAGTCTCACTCACAGCGAAAACCTCTGGGAATAGGAGACCCGGCCGTCAGACTTACTGAAGCTTTTACCCTCATCAACAACAGTCATGGAATTTTTTTTTAAACGTCAATTTTCATATTTACATTTGAAAATGTGTATAACAATTTCTACGCTCGAAATTCGTAATTTCGAAGCAGTCAAAAAAGTGACTGCAATAGGGAAAACTTTATGCTACCAATTTTAAAAAATTTTTTCTGTACACTGTACAGAAATTTCAATGTGAAAAATAGAAGTTTCTGTAGAGGACCTTTACGGATATCGATTAAGGGCATGTGATACTTCACCATAAGAGCAAATTAGTTATACCAATTATAAATTCATCATAATAAATATTTTTAGCTAATAAGAGTCAATAAACCTTCGTATCATGTAGACGAAGGTTTATTGAC